>VZRF01004641.1:215511-252363 GCA_013396875.1 Vireo altiloquus | reverse complement strand
GGGGGGGGGGGGGGGAAGGGAGATAAACATCTTGTTTCAAAAGACTGTTATAATGACTTTTTGAGAGAAAGGAAAAGCATCACCAGCCAGTTAATGAAAGGCAAAACAAAAAGCTTTCTGTAAGCAGCAGTGGACAACTTGAAGGGAAAACAAAGAATCTTCACATTTTCAATATGTATTTTTCAGAGAGATGTTACTGGAGAAAAACTGGAAATTCACAGCATACACATGATATATTGAACAGCAGTCCTCCCTGCCTAGCCCCCTGTTTCTGTATTTACCATTACAAATTGAAACCTGGCTTCTGCTTATGTTGCTATCTCTAAAACTTAAAATGTCTTGAAATCAGATAACAGTGACCAGAATAGTCTAAATAACAGTGTTTCCTATTCTGAGTCACCATCAGGCTCTTTTTTTTTTTTTTTTTCCCCTCCCATTGTTTGCCTCACTCTTTTGCTGGACATGTGTCTTAACTTATCTCTGTAGCGCAGAGAGCAAGAGGGGCAGGCACTGAGAACAGAGCAGGCTGGACAGCACAGAGGGCTGGGTGTAACCCCACTGCACCATGCCAGAGAAAGCTTTCTGCACCAGATGTAGCCAAAAGGGGAGGCAATACAGGCTGATTCATGATGGAAACTTTTCAACTGGCACAGGTTTGTGGGACTCACACAGTGATTGTGATCTTGATCGAGATGCTACTGTATTACTTAAAAAAGAAATAGAGGAACGGGTAGCATTTCAGAATGAGAGAAACACATCTAATGTATCAGAGGCAGTCAATCCTGTGCTGTGACTTTTGTCTTATATTCAGTTTAGAATAACTAGATGGAGATCTTGCTGCTGCTGTAACCTGACATTTTCAGTGCATTGAAATTTCTCTAGAAAAAAAGCATGAACTGCAACATCTGTCACCTTGCAGAGACCAAGTGATTGAGAACCTTACAGTTCCTTGCCAGATAGATCCTGATGCATCACTGATGCTTTTTCCATTATAACAGATAGCCAGTATCAGAAATGATACACAACCAAGAGGCAGCATTTCATGTCCTGGATAAATGTGTTTCTTTTGCAGGATGTAGTACTGGTTATTTAGTAAATAGGCACCAGCAATTTTTTTTTCCTCGCCACATTTGAACTTTCTGAAGAGGAATTTTAAATTTTTCTCTAAGATTATAATTTATCCAAAGGGTGACAGAATAACATACATTTTTAATGTTTTTCATATGGAAATATATTAATACAAACTGATATCCTCAAAATGCAACTGAAGCTGTTAGAAGTCACCTTAATTGTTTCAATTAGGCTCTGCATACCCTGCTGCTGGGAAATAATCATGCTGTAAAGCTTTCAAAGAGATGACTTCAGTAATGTGTTAAGAAGTAAATCAAAGCACGGTTTTTATCTGCTGCATGCTAGAGGAATTGTTATTTGAACATTTATAGCTTTTAGATTGTGAAAATTTTAATGACAGCAATTGTCATCTTGTATCTAAGACATTTTCTATCAAAGGAAGACTGTTTCTGGATTTGCCATTGCAGAAATAGGCAGGAAAACACATCCCAGGGTTCAGAAGGGCTATGACTGAACAGATACAAAAAGTTAAACTGAACTAAACACAGAATATGATTTTTCTAATTTTGAGGATTAAACAGCCCCTCACTCCTCCCTACTCAAAGCCACAACAACCCAACCAAAGTCACGCCCAGAAATAAAATTAGAAATAAATTTAATGCTTCAAATTCTATCAAGAACTAAAGAAAAAAATTTGTAGTTTAATAATAACTACTGAAAAGGAGTCTCTCTGGCTTCCTCCTACTTTAGGGCTTCAGGACTAAGACAGGGAAGTGAAGGCACACCATGACAGATTAGATGACTGGGAGACTTGTCACTTGCCCATTGCCAATAGTAAAATTCTCCTTTCAACCAAAGACAAGACACCATCTAGTGTCTTGTACCAGAAAACTTTTTTTGACGAAATTTCGGAGAACTTTACTGCAGATTACTCAGTCTTATTACAGAGGGGAGCAACTGAGCAAATCAACATCAATTGTTTTTCTTTCTATATACTATATTGATCTTCTCTGTTGTTTCATTTCTTCATACTCTGCATTGCACCATAGGAAAAAAGGCTAGTGAGACTGAGAGTGGGGGTAGGGAGGCAAGTAAGAGAGATTGGAGGTGACATTCAGAAATGTGAGTCATGAATGCAGAGAAATATAGTGAAGAGTTCATCATGAATAACTTGAGTTATGTGACTCCATAAAATTTTAAGTTACAGCTGAAATGGGATGTACTCACATGCCTATATGATTCCACATAAGCTTCCACACCTGCCACAGATCTATATCCCACCCTAAATGCAGGTTGATTACTGATGTATTGGGCATGCTTTTTAAATTTCAGGACAAAATGCCTCTGTTATATACAGTGGAATGAAAATGCATATGTTTCCACTTAGCAGAGGTGGCAGCCAGTTCTGAGCAAAAAGGTCTTTATTTAACCACTGAAGAGCTATACCATTGTCATAAATCTCTTTGAAATGGTATTTTCTGATAATATCCAGCATAATATAATTGTGTTCACTTTATTCTGCATTAGCCCTTTTTGTTATTAGGTAATAAGAAAGTTCAATATTCACAGGAAGTCTTTGTCCCATTTTATGTGGAAGTCTTGCTTTCCAGAGATTAATGATGGTTGCTTGATTCTTCTTATACTTCCCTCGCTGCAGCTCTGTATTTTCACATATTCATCCAGCCTTTCATTCCTTTGCCTAATATGATACCTATAGCAAGAACACGGACAGCAGATAGATTTCTCTATTCTTCATATTATGAAAATCCTTTCCTTTCCTTTCCTTTCCTTTCCTTCTTTCCTTTCCTTTCCTTTCCTTTCCTTTCCTTTCCTTTCCTTTCCTTTCCTTTCCTTTCCTTTCCTTTCCTTTCCTTTCCTTTCCTTTCCTTTCCTTTCCTTTTTCCTTTCTTTCTCCCTCTCTGCCTCCCTCCATCCTTTTTCTAAATTTTCTCTAAGGTTGACAGTTCTTTTTACAGCAGCAGGCAGCTCCTTGTTTCCCCAATACGTTCAAAAAACCTTGTTCAGAAGTAAAAAAGGCTCTGAATAGATTCTAGATATTTTTTTAATACATGTCTGATTTGCTTCTCTTTTACACAGTTTAAAGAATGACATCCCCTTTCCATTTGATCTGGAGATGCTTTAAAGAAAACTGTGTACTGCAGTATTTTGACATGTAACTCCCATAAGTGAATTATATAAACAGAAGAGGGAAGGGGGGAAGTTGACATTTGTAATGGTTTGGGGGAACAAGGTATCTTTCTGAGCTACTGTGGATATTTTTTTTTCTTTTTTTCTTTTTCTAGGGAAGATTTATAACTTTAAACTCTTGTTGACCAATGGTGAAACAGTGATGTAACAGGCTTGAATGTTGTCATGACTTCTTTCTTGTCATGAAAGTCTTGAATTTAGTCTTCTCGAGGTCTTTTCTATATAGCAGACAAGTAGTTTGCATTTTGATATAGTTTTTTTCCATATCCTTTTTTTCTTTTCTGCTTTTTAACCTGGTTTGTTATATGACATCGACCTGTTTCTTACACAAACCTCTTCAAATGGCAGGATTTCACCTTTGACAGTGACAAAGGAAGCAGATTCACCAACTTAGATCAATACATCAAAGTGTTTAAAATATGTCTGACTACACCCATGACTGTTGGTGATAGTTGCAGGATTCTGGCATGACATTTTACAATGACTTACACAATACTGAAAATAATGTCAGCTAAAGAGAAAGTCAGGGAAAAGGTTGTCAGGTTGCTTGGGAAAGGAGAAGCAGAGAAAAGATCATGCAGTAGAAATTATTATAAACATCTCTAAAATTACCCAGTTGGTAAAGATATAAAAACTCTGTCTGAACTTAAAAATTGTTGATTAAGGGATTCATACCTTTGTGCTCTATTAAGCTGATAAGGTGTAGAACTGTATGTCATATTTTTAAAAGCAGAGTAAACTTAATTCTCCCACACCAGCTATTGGAGGGAAATGAGTCAAGATATTCCTTTAAAAGACAATCAAGTCCTGAGGCTCCTGAGAAATTCAGGGGTGATTCCATGTCAGGATTCTGCCTGTGACCAGTGGAGGTATTGAGATAGTAGGAGGGCATTAGAAAGAAGACATCATCATTGCATTTGATACACCCTTGACCAGTCTATATCCATTCCTCTGGAGTGGTAGGGCCTGAGAATATGTCAGGACCTGTACATGGACCACATCCACTGCTTCCTTAGATCTCTTGGGAAGATGGTATGTAGCTTATGGACATGTAAAAATCTTACATGGTCACGAAGAATATTAGAATAATCTTATTTACGTCAGAAATGTCCCTTATGTGTTTGGAGGAACTTGAAATGTTTTTAAAATTGAAATTGCAGAGAGGAAAACCATAAGGAAGTTCTGGATCCAGTGTCTGAGGCTTATCAACTAATCAAAGCAGAGACAGAACAGAAAGTGCTATAGTCAAGAAACAAGAAGCTACAAGAATGTCAAATGGGCTATGATGGATCCTGTATAGAGCTATACAATGTTTCATTGGCAGAACTGAAGGAATGGAGGATTCTGAATGTATCTTACCTCAAAATTGTTTGCTTTTGCCATGCTCTGTCTTTGGAATTAGATCTCATGCACATCTATCCACCTTTTCTTCCTCCATCAACTTCTTGTGAATACCCTTTTCACAGGTTGCTCAGTCTGATGCATATCCACTGTCTGTGTGTCACTGTCCACCTTTTGAATTCTGCAAGCCTGAATGAACAGTTCTATGGCTATTATAGGAGTGGCTTGACCTGGTCTCAAGCCTTTTATGGATAGCCTGGATCACTCAATATAAGAGGTGAAACTGGATGGTAAACTCACTTCTGTTTCCTGGTTTGACTACAGGGTTTTAACACAAGAAATATGCTTAAATTGAAAGGAATGAATTTTCCATATTTTTCCCAAATATTTGCTTTTAACATTAAGCATGATCAAGAACACATTGACTACACTCAGAAGCCCATGGTCTCTGATACAAGGAAATCCCGTTCATGAATTTTGAATTTATATGGGAACAAGATTAAAGCTGCATGTTTGGGTCAGGTGGTTGGACCAGTACCAGAATTTCACATGCCTGTGTAACTTTGAGTTGAAAATATGACATGACTAAAAGGATTGAAACTGATGGATTGGGGTTTTATGGGTTATTCTATGACAATTAAGCACTTAGAAATGAGCTAACAAAAAATATGTGCCTCTTCATCTTTGTTAAGCTCACCTCAGAAAGCCCTGGAAAAGATCATGTTCAAAAGCAGAGGGATATTGATTTAGTCTGAAAAGAAGGTTCACAATTTCCCAAGGAAGGAGAGCAGATTAGGTCGTGTCAGAAAACATTTGTGAATTACTCAAGAAGCACATGCAAGGAGATGAAGGGAAGAACACTCATAGAAACAGTCACATGAAGCTTTAGCTGGGATGTTTTTGCCAAGTGATGTTTAGAAGAGTATTCTGAGCACCAGAAAGTGACCCACTGTATTTCCAGCCAGAACGGCTTTTGGGTTTCCAATTAATGCAGTTAACCCTGTGATAAATATGCCAGAAAAGTACACTACTTGTTCCTTTGAGTTCTATGATTTTTGGATAGGTGACCCTTCTCATCAAACATCTACAAATTACTGCTTATTCTAGTGGTTTTTGTTGGTATTTTCAGAACACCTTGTCATGAAGGTGAAGCAGGGTGCATGGGAGAGAGACATTTAAGAGGATCCTGGTACCATGGCTTCTGGAACTCTCATATGATCTCATATGGGAAAATAAAATGCTAGATGCTGGTAGGGTATCAAATGCAGCTGAAAGTTCCAAACATGAAACCATGTCTGCTGCCTGAAGAGCATATTTATGCACACACCCAGTTAAGGTCCGGAATACTGTCAATAAAGATATCAAAGAACATATCTTTTGCTATTTTTCTTGGAAGTTATAATATAACATGAGCCAGAAATCAGTTCCTATCCTCACTAAAAACACAGACAGCTGGCTGTAGGAATGCAGCTGAGAGTATCAGTGAAAATACACAAGGTATAGGAAAACAAAAGGGAGGGAAGGTTAACATCCTCTCCCTCTATTACAGACAAAAATGAAAGTCATTTTCCTCAGGTCATGATCCCAGTGCCTGTAAGCTGACATAACTCAGAGCAAGCAGGACCTACACTCATTTCCACAAGGAAAGCAGCAGGTACGTTGGTCAACTTGGAATAAGTGCTCTGAGACCATGAAAGATAACCTACTGTGTATCATTAGTGAGAAACGAGGGATGAGTGTGTTGTGCAATGTGATGTACTTGAACTGGGGAAACAGAGTCCAAAGAAGCAGTATAGGCACTTATCCATCCATCCATCCATCCATCCATTCTCCTTGCATTTGGAAAGAGTATTGTCAAACATGGGAGCCTTGAGAGAAAATCCCTGTGGAAGAATGAAGACATCAGGAGAGAGCCGACAAATTCTGCAGCTCTATTTTACCTGGAGACATCAAGTTACAACTAGATGGAACAAAACAGGCTTATTGAAAGGATTCTATCCCATGCCCTTATTGGGGCAATAAGGGCATGGGATATAATATAAAACTTTGATCTGGGAAACTGACATTTTGAAGCTAATGTCTATTATTTTATGAAAAGAGTTAATAAGAGAGTACTCCAAGAAACATTTTACTTTCAGGTGCATTGAATCAAAAATAGAGTTTGTAACCAAACTTTCTAGGATAGTTACCAAATAGCTCAGCTACTTCACTAAGTTGCAGATGATGTGGAAAATGAAGGATTTCTCACTAATGTATTATGTAACTGTAATATGCTTATTAATTTACATATTTCTTACCATTCTGCAGGTGGTGTGGACTTAAACCAAAAGAAATTTCTGTGGAGAAAATGAAAGGTAATGAAACAATTATAAAGACCAGGAAAGAAACTAGAGACTTTTTTTTTTTTCAAAAACCCTTCATAAATATGCAGGTGGACAGATTTTAGATAATACTATCTCATCTACTATAATGAAGCTAGCGATTTATTTCCTAGAGCAGTGAGGCTAGGGACATAACTTAGAGCTGAAGGGACACTTTATAGTTAAATATAATTTCTAAAAAGAGAGACAGAAACAAAAAGAAGCTGAGTGCAATAGCATGCATGTATTTATAGGAAGGGACTTACAGGTATTATAGGTAGGGATGGGACCTTCCCAGTCCCATCCCTGGTTTGGCACTGGTTTCTGTGTTGTGTTCACCCAGGTTGTTTGGCTTTAGACATGGCCCCAAAAATACGCAGTTCCCCAGTCTCAAAGAGAAGGTGCTGAGACAGTGCAGCACTATTTTGTGTTTGCTGCTACACAGATCTGGGTGCAACTGGGCAAAGAAAAGTCCACACATATTTGCAAACAATGCAAAAACTTAGAAAAAATCTCATGCAAGCTTGCTATTTCAGCCCTGTTCTGTGCATATTGTTTGTGTTTGGCTGAATATAAAAAGCATTTTATTTTACAAAACCTGTTTGGAGATTAGTTTAGTTAATGAAGGGACAGAGAGAAGTTTTCAGCAGAGTCCTCTATATGATCTGTGACTGTTTTGCCATGATGGGAAAACTGCTACATCCAGTTTAAGTATGGTCAAACAAAAGTTTTCTCTCTTGCAAGAAGCAATGCAAATCTTATGACCTGAGGGTGACAATTTACAAAGGAATGTAAAACACAGCTTGTCCTGTAACAGGAGCCTGAGAGACACTCCAGGCCCTCGTGAAACAACTGAGGTGGGAGTCAATCAACACAAAGCTTCACTGAAAGGAGCCTGGACTGAACTGAGTGTGGCTTGGGCAATGGCAAGGCAGGGTTTGGCCAGGGAGCAGGTACATGTTTAAATGCCAGTTAGGTCAGGCACAGGCTTTACTCAGGCTCTAGCAAGTAATCTCAGATCACCAATAACTGAAAAAGGGAGCTGAGATATTTCATACCTGTTATCTCCTTTGCAATCATCTTAAATTGCCTCTCAGGGGCAGAGGCTCATTTCTGGTTTATTGACAAGCAGTGACAAGTCACTACTTCTAGCTCCCCCATCAAGCTCTTTTTTCATTTAGCTGTTCATAGATCACTGCTTTTCATAAGCAAGTCTGGAGATGAATATTTAATGCTGCAGCTATCACTGGCCAAACTTCATGAATATGTTCTTGCACAGGGTAAAAGTCCTTTTACACCTTGTTTCCAAACCCCAAGTATTACAGTGCAAATCAGAGCTCTGTAGAGTTCCCTGTTCTGGAAACTTGTCCTTATGAATACAAGTTGATACAGTCTTTCAAGAAATAATTTTTTCAAGCTGAGGACTTACTTTTATTCTCACCTAAGTAGGGCATAAGGCTTCGGTATTGTTTAAACCATGCAAACTCTTCCAAATATGTTGGCAGACAAATAGAGAAGCTTGTAGTTGGTTGTGTTTTGTAAAAACACTGTGTAAAAATAGGTGAGAAAAAATATCCAAGAATTATGCAGAAATGTTCTCATTAGTGGGATCATAGAACATAGTGGCTTGTGGGCATGATTCCTAAGGTCAAAAGTCCCCAACTCCCATGAAGCACCTGTAATGGAGGAGAATGCTTTAAAAAACGTGGTACAAATCCTGTGATCCACTTAATGGATCTTAGATCTCTCTTAAGTAAAACTGGAAAAAGTAAAAAGTAAAAAGTAAAACAATGTGTGGGGTTATTGTCCAGCGTTCTTCTTCAAAATCACCTCCGTTGGTATTTATAAAGAATGAGAAGGAAATTTAGTATGAATGCTATCTTTTGCACTAAATTTAATGTTTGCATCTATTGCTCCTTTTCAGAGGTTTTGGCTTATATGCACTGTGCTTTTAAAGGTTCTGAGTGAGCCAGGAAACCTCACTAAAGTTCTACCAAAATAAACCCAAAAAACAAAACAAGAAAAAGCCTTTTCAGCATGCCATGGGCCTTCAAAACTGTCACTTTGACCTTTAGACTGGTACCTGAGGGAAAAGTATAGAAGTAAACTGGGGCAGTAGGTAGCAGTGCTTCCCTAGCAGCTCCCATCCTTTTGTTCTCAAATGAGCAGATGGGTAGATGATCCAAGGATGATGTGACAATATTAATCTTAAAAGGCCCTGATGATTCAATCTCTCTGACCACAGAGTCTCATATTACCCAGTCAAAATGAATAACCTTGTGACTATTAGCATGATGCAGCCCTGTGGAAGTCATGTTAAACTCTCTTCAATGCTCCATAGTTACCCAAGAGTTACTAGCTGTGCATGTAGCTGCAGCTATTATTGGTAATACAAGTAATATTTTTAAAGTAGGCATGTAGGTGGGGAAAAAAGTGATTATTTGGCATTTACTCTGCTTACTTTGATTAGATTACAGACCATTATAAAAATTGTTCTGTAATGATAAAGTTCTGCAAATAAGAGGAACCATATGTTTTATCACCTGCACACCTACAAAAAGAAAAGCTGAAACCCTGTATTTTATCTCTTTTTCTGTATGACGCACTCTTTCCAAAACCACACTGAGTACACCCAGAGTAAAGTTCAACCTAAGACAGGCACCTTCTCACTCAGAAGCAATCTTGTAGAGTAACTTTCTTCCATCCTGACACTGTCTGTGGATTCTAAATCAGCACAAACTGCAAAATGAAGAACACTAAAAGTTATAACTGAAAAAAGCAATTGCCCTACTTCATTAATTCCACCACAATTCCATGTGTGATTTACACTCATACTCCCACTTTAACTTCCCTTCAGCCCATAAAACGTTTTGAGGTCTAAAATATATTACTTCAGGTATTTCTCTGACTTTGCTGAAGACAAAATAAATCTGCCCCTTGTCTTTCTGATTGCTGGCATTCTTTACGGCATAGCAAAGATTTTTCACACTTTGTGTGTGGTGATTTTCTGTTGTAGATTATTGCTTTATATTGAAATAACAGTATCAAATTAATTTGGTCTGATCCCTGGAGCTGAATTCCAACCACCAGGTCACACAGGGAATATATACTTTATTTATAATTCATTTACTACTGACGATCATAGTGGCAATTTCATTAAATGAAACATACCCCAAACCTAAAAGCCTGTTAATATATACTTATCATTGATCTGACTTTATTAACTTTATTGAATTGTTCCATTTTTCCAGAGGATTAATAAATATGTTTTAAAATTATAATTGCTTTTTGAATATATATGTATAAAGTTGTTTTAAATAGTTCAGAAATAGGTGTTTCAGATAGAGCAAATAAAAGAACAATCCTCTTTTCTAATAATAAATTGACCATTAATCCCTAAAATACAGAAAAGGTTAATAATTTTAAGACTTAAATCTGTTTGGAATCATTTCTCTAAGGGTTAAACATAAAATAGGCTTTTCAAAACTAAAGTAGGCTGAATAATAACCCAATTTTAACCTCACAATTTTTTTTTTTTTTGAATAGTGTAGAGTAGTCCTCCTTTCTTATCAGTTGGGCAGGGACTTCCTGCTACTGAGCACATATTTGTGTCTTAGACAATATAATGGGTATGTACATTAGCTATTCTATTGCTCTTACAGTGCACCACAAATAAGCAATAGAAAGCTGCTTCATCTTTCTCTCAAAAGATGTTTTCTGCTGTCTATATTAATTGGCATTTGAGATCATGTGCTGTCACTTTTGCATTTTGCTAAGGAAAAAATATGCATTACAGCTATTGTTGTTAATAATATAAAGCTTGACTTTTCTTACAGAGATTAATTTGAAATGACACTATGGAGCTTGACAGCTCTTGGTTATTTTAATTTACTATACAATTTTGCATGCAATTGGCATGGGGACATGGTCTCAGGCAACAGTTTTGTTCTTCAGTTATTATTCTAAATGAAATAAATATTGAAACAAACAGTAAGCCTAACTAAAATCTAAATTACCATGCAAGATAACTCTCAGTAAACAATTATTTAAGGGAAATGTGGTGATAAACATAACAAATGATGGAATACTCAACTGATAAATACTTTCTGCTGTATGAGGGACCACAGTGCACACAAATTCTTGGCTTTTTTTCAGAAATTTTGAGGTGCTCATATACTGGCTCTGGAGTGCATGTTATTCCTTTATATAATTCAGTCATTTCAGGTCACTTTAATATGATTTCTTCCATTTCTTTATTTTAAGGCAGCTGAAGATGTTTTTTAAGAAAAGTATGCCAAGACCAGTCTTACTTGTATTAAAATGTGATACTGAATTGAAAATTGAATCTTGTAGATCTGATTTTTTTTCTCTTCAGCAGAAACACAGAAAATGCTATTAAAAAAACCATGTCAATCAACCAGATTTAGTAACTTGTCCAAGTCTAGGTACTTATAAACATCGTTTTAGTGAATTCTATTAATTGTTAGTTAAGTTGGGATATGATTCTAAAAATGTACATTCTTTCCTCAAAATAAGTATAAAGGATAGAGTATATATGCTCTAACCCTGCAAGTGGATGTACTAGAATGGTGGTTTTTAAATTAATGCACTGCAGCCTTGGAGATCAGTAGATAATAAAGAAAGTGTGGAAATGTGTCCCACATGAATATAACTCAGCTGGCTATTAAATCACAGGAAAAAAACCCTATTTTTGCCTATTCCAAAGAAGTTTTGCTGTGGCTCTGTATGTTGATAATGACTTTGTCACCTTACTTTTGTGTTTGATCTGCTGATCCCTTATTGGGTTTTACACACATGCTTCTTTGTGTTCATGTACACAAATGATAGACCTCTAACATCATGAGCCAAATCACCCTCTCTTTCCTTCCTTTTCCTTCCACAGGTAAAATGCCTTGGAGAGAAGAAAAAAAACCATAAAACCATAAAGAGGATGGGTCTGACCACTTTCCAGACTGCAGACTTTGCATTTCAAGATCACAAGCAGCCCAGAGCTTTCAGAAGCAGGTTTCCAGAAAATGACTGCTGTCCCCATGCTGCTTCTATGTCCTTGGTCTTTATTCCTGGTCACTACACCCTNTCAGAAGCAGGTTTCCAGAAAATGGAATGTCCTTGGTCTTCCTTATTCCTGGTCACTACACCCCGTCTGCCCTGGCCTGGTGAGTGATTCTCAAATACCTTTTGCTGCAGGTCCTAAAATGACTAAAATTTGTTTTCAATCTGATGATAAGCCACTAGAATTTAATTTTCTTCTCCATGAAGGTGCTTCATCAACATTTCGGTGAAGGAGGGTCTTATGTAGAGCATGACCTCCCAAAGCTGTTCTGATTCACAGTGGGATGCATCTAGCTTTTATAAAGGGCACAGTTTTCTTCTTTTTTCATATATGTTCTTTGTTAAGACTTCTTCTTTTGTCACCTATGTGAAAATCTGCTGTTACTAGAAATTGCTCATCCTACCAGTCAGTTATCAATGAACTTCAGATATCCAGTCCCATGAAATTGCTCATATTTTATTTTCACAGTTGTACGGGGTCTGATTTGCCAACGCTGTACCACAAAGGACTGTGATGTGCAAACCCTGGCTGGCCACCTGATGCCCATCGAGTTATACTCTCAGGCCTCCTCCTCAGCAGGACAGGAGATGAAAATGCCATGAATATGCTCAGGAGCTGAGTCAACAACAGGGAGATCACTCATTAGTTTCTGCCACAGAAAAACTGGCTTGACTTTGGGAAATTTTTTTTGCAAGTTAATAACAGATGTGGATAGTTAGAAGTAACAACAAAACTAAAAGCCTCTTCCTACCATCCATTGTTCTCCCCAGGCTGATCTTCACTCCTACCTTCACTTCTGCCTCTTCTCTCAAGTGGCAGAGGGAGATGGGGAAGAGGAGTTGTGGCCAATTCATAACAGTTCATATTTCTACTCCTTCTCATGCTGTTCCCCTGTTCCAGCATGGGGTCGCTCCCACAGGATACGGATCTTAACATAGTTCTCCAGCACGGGTCCTTTCAATGGAGTACAGCTATTCAGGAATGGACTGCTTTGAAAAGGTCACAGGTCCTGCCAGAAAACCTGCTCCTATGAGGGCTTTTCTCCATGGGCCCCAGTCCCTGAAAGGAGTCAGCTCCAAGAGGGACTCTTCACAACCTGCAGCTTCAAATCACATCCACCTGCTCCAGTGCGTGCTCCTCCAAAGGCTGCAGGTGGATCTCTGCACCACTGTGGTCCTCCACAGGCTGCAAGGGCACAGCCTGACTCACCATGGTCTTCCCCACAGGCTGCAGGAGAATCTGCTCTGGCCTCTGGAATGACTCCTTGCTCTTCTACTCCTGAGCTCATGTTTCTCCCCAATATTTCTCACTCCTCTAACAGCTGCCACACCAATTTTTTTACCTTTTCTCAATATTATTTCTCAGCTTTAGCCAGCAGTGGGTCCATCTGGGAGCTAAGCTGGCTCTCTCTGTCTGCCTTACAGAAGCCACCTCTCCAGCCACCCTACCAAAACCTTGCCACCTGCAGCCAATACCAGAGTTCTGTTAAACCCAAATGTAATTATGGCCAGTAGTGAATCCATTTAAACATGGAGTAGAGAAAGAAGAATGCTGAACTTGGCTAGGGACATAGCAAAAGAATGTCAGTTTATTGTAAAAGCCTAAAATTTGACAATATAAAGAAAATATAACTACAAAGAAAAATTGTTAATAATGAGACTTAGTTGTTAATTTTCTATTACTTTTTCACTGAGACTTTTTTTTGTTTACTGGCACATATTTTCTCTTCTGACCATCCTACTATGATGACTGAAGGTCATGGAGATGAGTGCACGGTTCATGGACTTTTGATTTCAAAGTATAAAGGATGAAATTCACTTCTGTGCAAGTGAGGCATTGTGGAACATAAAGAGGACTATCTATGGGACAGCCATCATGTTCACTTTTGGAGCTGGGTCAAAGACTCTATTTTATATGAAATCAGTATCAAATCCCTGAAATGTTTAGAATTTCCCTTTTCAAATCCAACCTGTTTGCATCTATAATGATTTATTTCAAGAAGTCTTCTGAATTTTGTTGAAAAGCATGTATATTTCTTCCTTTGTTAAACAAAATGTAAATAAACTTTTTAAGACAACTCCCCTCACAGTATGATGTTAATAAGAAAACATTGCCCAAGAGTTAATTGTGCTAATTCATATTAAAATGTTTGTCTCAAAAGATTCATAAATATTTTATTTCTGTACTGTAAAGTGTTATTTTCCTTCATTTAAATTTGCTTTGCTATACTTCCTTAATGACTTTACTAACAAAAAGTCTGTTGAGAATTATATAAAATCCCTTTCTTTGATGCTCATTAGAACAATTCATTGAATATTAAACACAGTAGATACCTCAGTGTATTGGTATCTATTTTACAACTAGTTAAATCCTAAGCAGTCCTAAACAGGTCACAGGCCTCAGTTTAAGGATGTTTGTTTGTAATAAAAGCTCTCCTGCACCTGGCCTTTTGCATTGTAAGAAACTGTTTTTCTCCAGGGTACAATTACACCAAGATTTTTTTTTCCAGCCAGTAAGAAGAAAGAATAATGGGCAAAACTCAAGTTACACCAAATATTTGGTCTAGGGTTTGCCTTTGCCAATCTATTGGATATTAAGCATAAGAGTTTGAAACCCCCTGAGAACAATAGGTTACTATTTTGTGGATATTTTAAAAGGTTCTAATTTAGACTAAACTTCCTTTAATTTTTCAGTTCATATCAGAGGCTTTAAGTCAGGAGCATGAACCGTGTTTTAACTAAATTTTCCCATTCCACCAAGAAAAAAGATAGTGTTTTCCTTAGTGAAGTTTAATAATACTAATGGTTCTTATTCTATGGAAGGGATTTAAGAAGCTAATTTGAATTAGCTGGGAGTTATTATTATTCCTTCTAATTGATTAAAATGTGTTCTTTTCTGCACCAATACTCTGCTTTGTATGGTTGTCATGGTTTAAGCCCAACCATCAGCCAAGCCCCATGCAGCTGCTCACTCACTACCCCACCAGTGGGACCAGGGAGAGGATCAGAAGTGTAAAAGGCAGAGAACCCATGAGTTGAGATAAAGACAATTTAACAGGGACAGTAAAAGCCACACATACAAGCAAAACTGAACAAGGAGTTAATTCACTGCTTCCAAAGAGCAGGCAGGTGCTCTGCCATCTCCAGGAGAGCAGGGCCCCGTCACACATAAAAGTGACTTGGGAAGACAAATTCCGTCACGGTGGCAGGGAGAAAGGACACACAACCACGCACCCCAAACATCCCTCCCCTTCTCCTGCTTGCCCTCACTGCATGTACTGAGCGTGATGTCATATGGTCTGGAATACCCCTTTGGTCAGTTTGGGTCCCCTGTCCTGGCAGTGACTCCTCCCAGCTTCCCATGCTCCCTCAGCCTCCTTTTCAGCATGGCAGTAGGAAAAGCAGAAAAGGCTTTGGATCTGTGTAAGTTCTGCCCAGCAATACCAGAAATATCCCTGTGTTATAAACTTTGTTTTCAGCACAAATCCAAAGCACAGCCCTATACCAGCCATTATGAAGGAAATTAACTCTTTCCTCCAACTCTGCTGCATGAGGCAGAGGTAAAGGAAAACACACTCATGTGCTCCAGAAAGACAGACCTCATGAAAAAGACAGAACATGATGGAACTACTTGCAAGTTATAGTTTCAAATTAAACACAATATTGAAATATAATCTGTACTTGCTATTGCAGAAAAGTAGCAGTGGTGACAGTGAAATTATATTTGAAGAACAAAACTTTTGAGAATGTTGCCCAAAAAATCTATTCTCAATGTAGGGAATTGTAGGAAAGGAGGTGTGATTTCACCAGCAAGTCCATACAAAAACTCCTGTATAAAACTCGTACTAGAATTAAGGTCTTTCTTTCTGGAAAGACTGTCATCTAGTGCATTCTAAGATAATGCTAATAGCTGGACATTACCTCTTTTTAATACTATTAATTTTCTGCTTTTGTAGTAGCACTTTTCCAAGAATTCAAGAAGGAATGGCTCTGAGTGAGAGGTGACATACCTTATTAGGTGAGCTGACACAGATCAGTCATATGCTATAGTATAAAATTAGACATCTAAAATGTTAGTAATTTTATAGAAACACTTTTCATAATACCATGAATTTGTTTTCAGAATTTCAGTGTTCCAGGAATGATAGATCATATCTTCCATAATATTAGCCAGGAAAGGGGCATGATTTAAGTCCCTCCCTGTGGCAGGGAAAAAGCTAAAGTTTGGCTACAAACTGTAAAACTTCAATATGCCAAAGATGTGAAGCCACAAATTTGGCTTTGGAAGGTAATATGGAAAGTATGAAGTGTCTATTTTATTTTGCCTGTCTTTTCCAATGGTTCTCCATTCACTGAGATTCCTTTTATTTTAAAGAGGTTACATTAATCTCCCACTCTGGTGAACATTGGGAACAAACTGGTTTTTAATCCACCTTCCCTTGGTGGTCTTCTATCTTCCATCATTTGAATCTTTTTCTCACTTACCATGTCCTAACCTTTCCTTTTCTTGGAACTTCAGACAAGTGAGATTACTCTTGCAGGAAAAAAGAAATGAGCAAATATGAAAGATGAAAATGACTGTTTCATTTGAGGAATCATATTTTAGATTTTGAATGTTACTTTAAGTGTAAAAAAGACTTTACACAGGCAGAGTCTACTGATATCTATGCACAACACAGAGGATCTCTAATGCTGTATTTGTCTGGAATCTCTATTCTAAGTTATTTAAATGAGTGCTTGTTTGTTTTTAATCTTTTTCTTCATGAAATTCTAATGTTTGAATGGACAAATGATTCTCTTCTAACACTGAATTCCCTTGGTTTTGTGTGTATTTTAAGCTGGACTCTAATTTCTTTTCATGTAAGTGAAATACTTGAAGCTTAAAGATATGATTTAATCTAAAGCATTTAGGAAAAAAAAAAAAAAAAGAAAGAGAGGCTTTCCTTTAATATAGTCTCCAGCAGAAGAGTGTTCTACTTTCCATTCAGTAACAGTGCTTGGACTATATCAAATGCAGTTTTAAAAGTGAGGTCATGATGCTATGATTCAAAATTTGTCAGATGTAAAGCCATAAGGGATTTTTAGAAGATGAAAAGACTAGACTTCTGATGTGACCTGATGCAGCTGAGTAACTCCCAAAGTCACAAGTCAGTTTCTGACTATAAAAGAGACATCTGATCAGATTGTCATGCTTTATGTTTAATGGAGTGTTACAAGGACTTTGACACAAACCATTACCCACTATTTACTTATTCAAGGCAGAAACCTACTGGAAAATTGAACGAAATTATCCATACTTTAACAGCTTTGAGCAGATTGCAGTATGATCAAAATTTCTAAAACATGCCCCTTTGAGAACAGTGGTATTAAATGTTCTTGAATTCCTGTATTGTACTTTAATCATTACATTTTACTAAATAATTTTTAACCTCAATGTTGCCAATGTTGCAATTTATATCTGCTGTACATGGCTATGTTACAGAAAGATTTTTTATTGACTAGATTCAAATGGTAATCAGTTGTGAACCTGTTATCCTTTCACAACTTGCTATTCTTGAAACAAAACTATGTTAGTCAATTTCTTTACTATTTACAATACCTTTGGGAATCAAAGCCATTGTAAAAATCTCTTACAATAACTCAAGTATTTGATGTTATACAGAGTTAGAATTTTCAACTAAAGGAAAAAGCTCAGAGGAATCTTGGTCACATCAAATTGCACAGAGGAAACATGCTATTGAATAATTGTTTCAAAACCTATTGGTTGCTACTCAAAAATAAAAGCTGGTAAAATGATAATACTTTTCTAGGGAAGGATGCTCAGGTGAAATAAACAGGGAAGCAAGGCATGTTAGCTCTTTTGCAAATCCACATTAATTGCATATTGGGTGAGTGTGTGATTAGCATGTACTAATTCTGAGACTTAGAAAACTAAGTGATTTGAAGGCTCTATGACATAAAGTATAGGCATAAGGAAGAAGAATGAATATGAAATGAATGAAATATTCCAGGCCCTTTTTCTTTCCTGAGGAAGTGTCTTCAACTTGTATAATTTTTATGATATGTGATTGCCAGATGAGATACCAAATAAAAACTAAGTAATCTAGCAAGCAGATTATATTTTCATTCAGGACACTAATGATTGTACTAAAAAAAACGGAAAAAATTCTGACATATTTTTGGAATTATGTGGCTAATAGAAAAGGATCACAAATAGTGATAGGATTCTTTATTTTCCATTGATGTAGTGGTGCAAATCCTACATGAGTCAAAGTATTCATTTGCATCAGGTCAAACTGGTCCCAAGCACAGCTTGTCTGCAAAAAAGGATACTGACTACTTGAGGATATACTTCAAAACACAGTAGTACAAAATGTTAAGTATTACTGAAGAGAGAAGGCTTTTGAACAAATGACTTTGTAGGGTGAATCAATTTACTAATCTGTATCTTCGTTAAGTCTTTGGCTGAATTTTTCTGTGGATTTTATTTCTGATGAATCCTGTAATTGCAGAGATTTTTATCAGATTAAACTTGGACCTACAAGGCAAAAGATCAAATTGTTTTTCACCATCTAGTTGCATTAAGATGGCCTGGAGGTCAATCATATCAGCAAAAGATCTATCTGTGTCAGGGGAAGAAAGCTGACTGGAAAGTATTTCTGTGAAGATGTTGTAATTGTCAAGAACTAGGTTTAATTGAGGAGTTTTACATATGTTTTAATAGTTCACTATTCACCAATATTTTAGTGACATATAATATTATTGAAAGGATATGCACAAGAGCACACTTCCTTGAGGTAGAATGGCAGACTTGTCTTCACTTGAAAATCTGAAAATAGATATCTTCAGACCTGATTTGCATGTGCACTGTATTTAGACAGTATTTTTAAAAGAACTTCAGTCCTTTTAGGCAGATTTCTTTAAGTTCTGTTAAATCTGGTGCCCTGGGAAAGAAGTTTCTCATTAGACCGACTAAGAAGAAGCAATTGAACATCTCATAAATTGCAGAATCATTGAATGATTTAGGTAGGAAGAGACCTCTGGAGGCTGAATCCAAGTCTTTGCTCAAAGCAGATCTGATAAACTCTGCTATCTTAAGAACTATCAAGCCAAGTTTTGAATATCTCTGAGGATAGAAATTCCACAACCTTTTTGGGCAAACTGATGTAGTGTTGGACCATCCTCACAGTGAAATCATTTTGTGTGGTATCTAACTGGAATTGTCTGTACTGTCAAGTACTCGTGAAAGAATGGCCTCTAGTATCGATCTCTGAAAGATGTCACTTGTAACCAGCTATGTGCTGGACCTGTGTCACTGATCGCTCTCCCTACAGACTGGTGGTCCAGTGCATTTTCCATATGCCTAATTCATTCACTTAATGAAACCAGATATTAGTAGTGTGGCCATAGGCATGCTGTGGGACACAGTGTCTAAGGCCTTACTAAACTGAGACATGCAACAGCCACTGCTCTTCCCCTGTCCAAAACACTAATCACGTTGTTTCAGAAAGCAAATGGGTTGGTCAGGCCTGATTTCCACTTTCATAAAGTCTTTCTGACTGTTCTAAGCCACCTTCTTTTCTTCCATGTGTTTAGAGGTAGTTTCCAGGAACATCGAGAGGAGGTTGTAGGCAGGTGGGGGTTGATCTCTTCTCCCAGGCAACCAGCAGTAAGACAAGAGGGCATGGCCTCAAGCTGTGCCAGGGGAGGTTTAGGTTAGATATTAGAAAGAAATTCTTTACAGGGAGGGTAATCCACCATTGAAAGGGGCTGCCCAGGGAAGTGGTGGATTCTCTGTCTCTGGAGGTTTTTAAGACAAGGCTGGACATGGCACTTAGTGCCATGGTCTAGCAACTGTGGTGGTAGTGGATCAAGGGTTGGACTTGATGATCTCAGAGGTCCTTTCCAACCTGTCTGATTCTATGATTCTATGATTTTCTTTGTAACATTCCCAGGAACTGAGCGTGAGTTAAGGGTGTCTAGTTGTGTGTGGTTCCTGGGTCCTACTTCTTGCCCTTGTGTTACTGGGCAAAACTGTTGTTAATGCAAGCGTGTTCTTTTACCATCTGAGTGAAACTACTGCAAGAATTATCCTGTGAGAGGAAGTCCTAATAGATGAAACTCCATTGTAAAAGAGCATCTTAAATGTAAAAACTCCACCTCCCCGCATAGCAATGTAACTCTAAATCCTATAGATGTATCCAAATTATTGGTGGAGGTTAGACTACAAAGACCTGCTAGTCCGTGGATTGTAGGACTGGCTTAATGTTTTAGTGAACTATATTAATAACAATTTGGTATTTTATTAATAATTATTATTTATTTAATATATAAATGACTATATAGACTTTATAAATATACATTTTTTGTGAGTGTGAAACTGAAGTAAGTAAGAGGATTAAAAGGGAAAATAATGGGATTGAAAGACATGCTGGACAAAAATAACACAAGCCAAATTTGTAGGTGAAAGCTGTTTTTAGTTCAATGTCGTTTCTTAAAATACAGAGCATTGAAGCTCTGCCTAATCTATGTAGAGAACTATCTCTAAATAATTAGAGAATTTCTAAGAAAGAAGACTGAGAAAAAGAATAACTTCTGTTTATCCAGAGTGAAAAACACTCATGGTAACAATGATTTAGCTGTTTATTGAAAGATACTGGTAACTAATAACAGCAAGAAAGCTCAAGGCTAAAGTTACATAAACAAAGTTTAATACTAAATTTAGAAAAAAATACATAGCTTGCATACTGCAACTATTTTAGTTTTCCCCATTTTTAAGAAAGTATTGATTGCAGTGCATGTACAGATGAATTTATTCCAGAAGATCACTTTCAAACAGAAGCTTTATTGGTAAGCTGAAAGGTTTGCACAGTGGATAAAACTGTTTGCTCTGCTTCCAGCAACTCATTTGAAAAATGTTCAGTAAATGTATAGCTGTCACTGTGAATATATCTTGCATTCCGATCAGAACCTGAGGCAGGGAAAATTCCCTCTCATATTAAGGCTTATTGGCATAGCCCATCCTTTTCAGTACTTAGGACTGAAATTACTGTCCTAAGAGAAACCACTGAAAAGATAATTGTTCAATAGACCAGTCAACCTACAATATGTCAGGAATGTACTTCTAAAATTAATTTTACCTTGTCCTATTAAGTAGTTATCCTTTCATGAGAGAGCTGCTTGAATCTCACTTGACTTACTCCTCATTTACATGATGAAAAATAGAAACATGTAGGAATTTGTAAATCTGTTCAAGGGCAAGTGATATGGAGGCAAAAGTAGGGTTGAGAAAGAGAACAGTGGCAGTACCCTTCAAATGTAACCCTCATGGCAATTCAGCCAAATAATATAATGATTGTAGATCTTTGAATATGCTGTTGATGAATAAGATACTGCTTTTATGTCTTGTGCCCCCATTTGAAAAAAAATTGAAAAATGCAGAGAATGTAGACATAATTTAAGTGAAAAATGCCCGAAGAGAGTAGAAATAATTAAACATGTATAAGTAAATACAAAGACGAACACATGACTTGTCTCTTTCATTCTAACTTCCCACCAAGAAAATGCCAGATTTTAAGGACATCTTGAGCTTAAGAGAATGAAAACATTTCAAGAACTCAAACCTCAAAGATAAAGACTGGGAAATCCAAGCTAAAGTAACTGTATTTGAAAAAAAAAAACCAAAAAACACACAACAGAGAGGTAGAAAGATAAAATAGATGAAACTAAAAAAGATGAATGATCATTAAGTAAAAACATGATAGAGAATACTGAAAAATTTTACTTACTTCACTAGCTTCTCTAGCTTTCAGTTCAGCCCTAGAAGGAGAAGTGCATTTAACTCAAGCTTGGTCATGTGCAAAGTAGCATAACACTGATAAAACAATCACAGCATATATACCAGGATACTTGTCAGATTTTCAAGTCAAGAGATGGAGGTAAACAAAAAAATGGAACAAATCTGAAATTTGTTTAGCAGAGCAGGCCATGTTAGTCGAACTTAGTATACTGAATATTTTTCTTTTAGAGAGGACAAATAAAAGAGAGCTTGCCAATCTATATAAAGAACCATAGAAGTAGTTAGGGATCGAAAGGACCTTGGGCATCATCTACTCAAGAGGCAGATGGTTTAATTTAAATGGGGTTGCTCAAAGACTTTGGTGAAATTTTTAATAAAATCCCACTTGCAGAAGTTGGGATGGACGAAGTCTGTAAATTAACTGTAAGTATGGATCTTAATATAGAGATAGTAGCAGTAGGCAATGATGAAGAGGAAACTCTAAGATGGGAGGGGCATTACCCCAGGATGAACCAGAGGATCAGTATTCTCAAATATCCTAATTCACGAGAGAATGCTAATTCTTTTGTGAATTTTGTCCATGACAAAATTTGTCCATGACACGAAGTTCAGAGGCATCATGAACAGCTGAAGTAGGGTATGCCCTTAATGAACGAAGCAATGAAATAATTTTAATAGCATAAAAACTGCATGGTGAGATATCATGGGATTAATAAAAGTATTTTGACAATGAATTCCAAATTATTTGCAAATATATAGAGAGAATTCTGGTGATTTCAGATGACTGTGAGCCACCTATACAATGCAGGTCAAAGAAGTATAAAAATGGTGAAAGCTGCTGAGTTATTTGCTGATGGCTTAATAGATGAAGGCTCAAGAAAAATGTGATAAAATTTTTAGCATACAATAAGATCCTCAGAATGAGGAACTAGCTACAAGGATTTGAATAACCATTTCAAACAATTTCACCTCATACTGGATCATGTTGAGTACATAAGTGTTCTCGATAAGGGCAATTTTTTGATTGGGTAAAACTAATTAAAAAATGAAAAATAATTTCCAATATTTATGATGTCTCAAACTGCTGATATGCTCAGAGGTCAACAGCTGTAATGCAGGATAGTGAGTAGAAAATAGCAGGGGAAAGGTTTCACAAAAACATCCGCAAAAGGCATTAAAACGTGATTAGAACAGCTGCTCTATTGGTACATGAGAGATTTCTTCAGGAATAATGAAGAGGTTGTGAGATATGATCAAGTTTAATTTGGATTGTGCTTAAACCTGTGGGGCTGTATCAGATTTCTTTGTATTGAGTAGCAGTGAACGAAAATGAAATCTGTGCAGAGTGGAATGGCTGTGCACTGTATTCAAAAGAATTTGCTCACCTTAGACACTGGCAAATGTAATTATAAAAATATCCCAACAGAAAACAGAGGATATGCACAGATCACAGGAGCTTTGGATCAGGCATAAGGGACTAGTTTTACAGAAGGTAGAAAAGCAGATAAATGGAATGACAAAACCAATTGGGAACACAGACTGTTTGTATGGCTTCATCTAGGAATGTATACATCTTAGATCTTCTGCTTCTGAGCTGAGGGGGGCTTGATTTCACAGGAGTGTTTGGCCTAGTTATGTTGATACATGCTGCCTCTGGCAGCAACAAGTTCTACTCTGAAGCAAAGATGCCTTCTCCATCCCACTCCCTGCTACCTGGGATTTTCCTTGGACTTCCTTCAGCTAAACACTGGGTAGCTCTGATCCTATTTAGCCTTTGTGATCAGAGAAGATCACAGCCTGAAGTGGTTTGAATAACTTCAGGTCCCAGTGTAAACACAAGCATGGCAACAGGGTAAAGGCTGATAGCAAACATTTCCGGTAGATTCTTTTGGGGTTCTCTTATATCCATAAAACCAAAATATGCATGTAAAACCCCTAAAAATATTTTTCTTTTACCCCCAAAAAGCTTTCCTCAAAAATTCCCTCTGTCACATATCTGGAGAAACTGCTGCCGGCATTAATACCACCAAAACAAAGAAATGAAAATACCAACCCCACCCCCTCTCTCCTCAAAAAAACCCCAAACAAACCAACTAAAAAACCACAAGAAAACAAAACCCCAAACAAACTGGAAAAGCAGAAATCCTGCTAAACGAGGAAAGACTGTCACTACCATTTACACAGTGCAAGATGCAGAACACGTGAAAATGTTGCATGGTTCTCCAACAGATAAGAAAACCTCAGATGGGAATACATCTTTAAGGGTTATACTTGCTGTTGAGGGGAATTCACAGTACAAGGGGCAATGGATTAGAACAACACTGTTGAGTTCACTTACCCTTCCCTGAGAAAGGAAACTAAATAAAACTGTTATGACTCATAAATAATTAATTTTTATGGAAGAGTGACTTGGTTTTAAAATTAAATCCACAAAGCTTAAATTCTATTAATAAGTTAAATTGGTATCTCCCTTCCAGAAATGATTGGACATTTTCTTGTGGGACATGTTCTAAGTCAGGAAGTTCAGATTCACTGAATCGAAATGTGTTGATGTCAAAAAAACATTTGTCAAAACTCGGCAGATTTCTGATGGGGAAAAAAATACCCTGGCTTTCTTCCAGCTTGCCTTCATCACTGTATGGCTTCTTTCCCTAAGAGAGAATTTTGGAGCTAGACCTCTATATGTGCCTATTCTCTTGCACTTAATAGCAGCAGCCCTTCCTCTGCCATTTGAGCATCAAGGCTTGCCACTGAACAAAGCTGAGTGCTCAGGTAGCAAATAATCTAGAAAAGCAGTCAGCCAAGGAGATTTGCTCTCAGCAACCTGGCAGTCAAAGCACCTGAGTGTTTATTGAATGTGGAGCCAGAGAGCCTTCAGAATTAATAGGGAGATCAAGAAACCAGAAAACCAGGTGGTGAATTACCAGCACAGTCCCAAATCTGTTGCTCTTCATAGACCAATTTGTGTACTGCAGAGGTGGGAAACTTGCAAGTGCAAAAAACCTCTTTGCACTAAAAATTCAGATGTCTCCTCTGTCTGCCTGAGATTTCTAGGCAACTTTTAAGGTTCAGAAGCTAAATTTTAAGAAAAAAACCCCACTATTTAGTCTGTGATTCATGCTGAAATCACAAGCACTCTCTTTGAAGTGAGAATACAGTAAAAGGCTGTGTTTGTTACAGGAATCACTGTGGTGTCTCAGACCCTTGGTTCTCTGAGAACCAAAAGCAATGCCCCAATTCATGGGAACATGAGAAGCCACACTAGAAGAATGCATTATAATCTATATCTATGAACATATATGTCTTGTTTATAGTAATTCAATATGAGATTAAACTGTGAAGTAAAAACCTAAATTTGCATTAACCATTACATTGTTTGATGATAGTGGATGCTAATTTTACCAATTGTAGCTGTTTAAAGGTCTCTTCACTGGTTAGGTTCATAGTACCACATTGAAAAAAATTATTTTTATTTCCTGTGAATATTATTTACATCTTTATTTTATCACTAAGTAGAGTGACTAAAAAAAAAAATTAGTCTCAGGTGACAATTCCATCACTATCATTAACAAGATATTGAGTAAAATTTGTGGACTGAATCTGGACAGTACCATGGAAAAAGTAATTTTTCAAAACTGGAGCACTATTAAACTCATCCTATTTTGTTAATCAAAATATCCAGTATCAGGATTTACTTTCTATTTAAAAAAACTAAAAATACATTCCATAGTATGTACATAGAGTGATTTTCCATGTCTGAGTTGAGTGGACCCTAAAACCTTACTTTACCAGCGGATATAGACCCAGTCCTGTACAGCAGAAGACAAGGGATGTACAACATTTATGTGAATGTGAGGGAAGTTACAATTGCTCAATCTAAATGAAAACTATGCCGATATTTTAGCTCTAGTCCTAAATTCAAAACAACTCAGTATTTCATGTGTTTAGCCCCTTTTAAAGCCCATCTCTCATTTTCAGTGTGGTTACATTATATGTAGTTACATGTAACTGTTGCTTTTGCACAAAATGAGCAAAGAGGAGTCGAGGAATGGTTTAATTTAAAATATTCAAAAGCCTGAATGAAAGACAGTCTTTTAAAAATGCTTTCTTAGGATTCAATAGAAGAGTGAAGCTCCAGAGTTAAAATCTATTTGATATTCATTTTTTTGAGTAAATATGTGATAGTTTTGTTGTTTTCAGGAGAGAGAACACAAGTATATAATGAGCGAAAAATTGCCTTTTTTTTGTACACTGACTATAGAGAAATGTAAAAATTCTACTTGGTGCTTTCTTCTTTAAATTACAAATTTACTAGCTAACAGGGCACAGAATGGAACATTACCAAGGCTTGTCTGATTTAACTCACATTTCACCAGTGAAACCTCAGTCTGACAGATGAAGTGATTTTGGGGATAAAGGAATCTCTTTCATGGCAGGCTTCTTTAGGAATCAAGATATATCAAGTTGATATTATCGACTTCAGAGATTGGGAGGCTCCATCAGGAAGGGAATAACCCTCCAATCTGTTAGCAGATCCTTATAGCAATATCTTACAGCTATGTGCACGTCTTCTTCTTGTTTCACAAGAAACCAAGCAAAGACACAGAGTATATTAGCAATTCATTTTGAGTAGTCATCTCTCCTGAAAGTACCACCCAATATAAAAATCTTGCTTCTGGAATGCAATCCTGCCATGAGTCAAACTGGAGGAGTTCCCCTCGTGACCCCGAGGCAAACCACACTGGATATTGACTCTGTTCAGCCACCTTTCCGGTAATCTTCAAAATTATGCTTGCATGAGTTCCCATTAGTTCCCGAAATGTCCTCTCCTCAATGCAAGTTTCTGGATTGCTGAACTACCTGAAACAGACTGTTCAGTGGTCTGGACTTTGTATCTTCCTTTCCATCACAGGTTTTCAGTACAAAAAACTGTTTTTGGGTATCTGTGTGCAAGGAGCTCCGCGATAAGCTTCCTTTTCACTGTTCAGTAAAATACTTTACTGCAAATTGTGCTTATACTAAAGAAATCAACCATGAGGTACAGTTAGATATTATCACCTTTAGTGTTCAATATAGTATCAGTGGGACAAGCTGTGAGATAAACTGTAATGGAAAACGAGGGAATAAGGTCGTGCATCAGAGAATGATTTCTGTGAATATATATTTTGTAGAAGTTTTCTGGAAAATGACCAGTTTTCGTCTAGGCTAGCTGAAAAATAGTATGAACTTTACTCAGGAAAACCTGCTCACTGAAGGCTGTGATCTGTGTGGAAGATAAGCAAGGTCTGGAATGATGTGCAAGCAGAAATCTACAAGCAGTATGTGGAAATTTTGCAACCGTTACCACGAAAGATAATGATCTCATCAGATATTTGGTAGGGTTAGGATTTGTCAGCACTTACATGTGAAATTTTTGGAGAAACCAAGGTAATAGAAAGTGGAAGCAATGATGTAGCAACTTGCACTGATTCATTTAAGTCTGATCTACTTGGAAATTTAATTCAGGCTGAGCTATGATATAAAACAGTGATTGCAAATTAACTGCTTTTGACCTCCTGAGCAGGTTAACCCTTCAGAACTTTAGATATTCACACAGAATCCTTTATTTAGACTTCCTTTAATAATCAATTTGATTTCTGGTATATGATTCATCTTATTCTAAAGGTAGAAATCTAAATTAAGGCATATAAATCACATCCACTGGGCGTCTCTATCTTCCTATTTGACTGTAAAGATGACTCGTTTGATTATAAACATCTCAGCTGTAGATGTCTGAAGCTAAATGAAATGAATCACATCTTCTGACTTTAAAATAAGGGTCTTTATTCCAAATTACACACTTCAGAATTGAGAATATGGGCATCAACACAAGAAGTCAATCATAAATTCCAAATTAACCTCCCACGTTAAGGGAGGCCTTTTCATTGAGTTAAGGTCTTTTCATTGAGTTGATAGCATGCTTCTTATGTTAAGAGGCAAGATGAGACCCTGTGCAGTCATGGTTTCAAGGCTGCATTTAATCCATTACTACAGTTTATGTTGCGTAAAGGCATGAAACACTATGATAAAAAAAAGTAAAATACCCATAATTAATATAGTCATATTCAGCTGGCAGTATAACTAGTCAGGCTGAAAGAGATAGTATCTCCTCTAATTTGCCACTTCCCAACATTCATAAATTTCTGCTAAATTGCCTTACCGTGAAACATTGCTGCTTTTCTTGATTGATAATAGGAGTTCAGAGAAAATGTGATTTACTGACGTGAAAAATAAGCTTTCTTTGATGAACTAGATCCCTACTTATCTTCTTGTTCCATTTATTGGGTAGAAATTTTGGTAACAGCTTTTTCTCACAGCGTTTAAAAACTTTGGTATGGTACGAGGAGAAACTGCCTGTTTGTGCCACGGTGAATGTATGTGGTGGTTGTGGGCAGCTGTGCTGCCATACAAAGGGACCCTGATAGGCTGGAAAAATAGGCAGACAGAAAAGTTATGAAGGTTTCTCAATAAAAGGAAATGCGAAGTCCTGCACGTGGGGGCTGACCAGCTGGAAAGCAACCTGGCAGAAAAAGGCCCTGGTGGTTGTGGTGGTCACCAGTTAAACATAAGCCAATAATGTTCCTTGTGGCAAAGCCAAATATCCTCTTGGGCTGCTTTAAACACTCCACTATCACCAGATCAATGGGGGTGATCCCTCACCTTATTCAGCACTGGTGAGGCTGCAGCTGAAGTACAGTGTCCAGTTCTGAGCTCACCAGTGCAAAAAAACCCATGGACATTCTGGGAAGGGTCCAGTGAAGAGACATGAAGATGGCTGAGGGGACTGAGCTTCCCCTCCCGTGAGGGAAAACTGTGGCTTTTCATCTTGGAGAAGTCTCCGGAGGATCTTATCACAGAATCAGAGAATCATAAAGTTTGAAAGAGACCATATACCTACAACAATTAAATCCATTTTTTTTTTTCAAATGTCTTTCTAGATCATCTAAATCAAGAGAAAAAAAACCCTTCAATTTTATTGATCTTTAATATATCATAATTGAAAAATTAAAAACCTGTGGCAGATCCAATACTAGGCCCCACTGTACTCTCTGCTCATTGTTTTGACTTTGAAACCTAGAAAACTGAGAGTGAGACTTGTGTGATAACCTGAATGTTATCTATGACCTTTATGGTCCTTACACAGATCAATGGGTAGGAAAAGACCATTATGATTCCTATGACACTTTCCACTGAGATAACTGAGAGTTTATAAAGGAGATGATGAATGATCTTCCTGTTAAATAAGTGCTCTAAATAGCTTCCTTTCCAGAAATTTAATCCTTTGATCTATATTCCATGCATAAAAGCCGAAAATGAAAATTAGAAAAAAATCCCCAAAACCATACCCAAACCTCTTAAAATCCATTACCCAAAAGGAGGCATTTGACTTCAACTGAATTGAGATTTCTATATCCCTTTTAGGGACTGGGACATGTAATATATACTAAGAGTCTAATATTAAAAACTACTACACTCTTAATTGAGCAGTTTTAGTGCCTTCCTGTTATCTGTTCCTTAATCTGTTTAAAAACCCTTGAAAGAAAACTAAGACTCTGACTGCTTTGATAACTGCTTCAGGAGCATGAGAAAACAGTAGCATTCCTCACCATCCCTCATACATAGTTCTAAGTTTTTCAGTCTGGTCCATAATCAAAGTTTACTTATATATTATTTACATTGTATATGATATGACCTCTCTTCTGAAGCATGTGTACTTGTGAATATTTGCTTTACTAATTCAAGAATTTAGCTTACATCTATATGAAGCTTGGTAAACTTCTGTTGTGTGGTAAGCAGGGAAGATGAGCAGCTGGAGCATAGACAAAGGTGTATGAAGCAATGGAAATGGCAGAGAGATTCTATCTCTCTGGGAACTATAATGAAAAATGTTGTTTCGTCTAAAATTCTCCAAATCATTTTCTCAGCTAATGTCAGCCTGTGGGTGACTATCACTATTCATGCCCTTGTATATGTTCTTCCATATCAGGGGAGTGCAGCTGGCTCTTGGGTAGAGCTACACAGTCCATCTGTGAGGTCTGTGCTAATGATTTGGTAACACACAAACACAATTTTTTTACAGGAATTGCCAATACACATGACTTATTCCCTCAGTGGAAGGTCTGAGGAATAAAATCAGTTTCGCATCTAGCATGTTAAAGCATACATAGGGAGTTAAACAGAACTTCAAAGTGTGTATGGAGGAAAACAACCAGTGTAATTATCCATCTGTTGATAGAAAGACTTGGAAAGTCTTAAACTGCTGACAGGGCAATTAATGAATAGTCATTTGAGTGTTATTATTATTTCAGGTCTTTTTCTTTTCCTCTTCTGTAGGAAGATGTCATTTATAAGTCTCTTTTTTTTTTTTATTCTCTGGCTACCACTAGGCAATTTCTTTTTTGTTATCCCAAACTTCAGTCTGTTAACGTCAGAGGATGGCTTGTTTCAATGGAAATAAACCCTCACCCTTCAAAACAAGAAGACATCATAGGGTGTGATACAAGAGCAAGGTTAGAGAACATTACAGCAGCATCAAAGGCTAAGGTATCTTGGCAAGAGCATTACCTACCTGTGCTTGTGAAAACAGTGAGTTCAATTAATGTGATTCAACCAAATACCTCCACACAAACACCCAGCTTGCAAAAGCATATGATAATAGATATGGATATCACTATTTGTGTACTGTTTATATTGTGGCGTCACCCAAAATATGCTAGGAACGTAGAGGGGTATATTCTGTGCTCAGGGGGTTTTAGCTTGAGTGACGGATATGGCACAACAATAAAGAGCTGGAACCACAGGTGGAGGAAATATCAGGATGGGAAGAACTTAATTGCAGAGGGAGGTTCAGATAAGTCTATGGCTCTATGTGCAGACACCTTTTTCCCTAGTGTATATGGTATTTGTAGTGTTTTTAATCTCGATGGTTAAAATCTGAATTTATCATAACAAAGGCTGTAGTATGGATGTGAGTCTGAGGGGTTCAGGGTATGCAATCTGCTCAAGACCAGACAGTGCAGTGGCAAAGGAGATTACAGGGCAGTACACTAATGAAGACAGTTAGATATGAGAGGTCCAAAAAGCTGCAAGGCTTTTTGTCAGACAAGTCTGAGTACCCACTTTACTCACAGAGACATGACCTAGCTGTAGATCCTTTCAGAGAGCCACTTGTTCTCTCTCTCTTTCTTTCTGTAGTTCTACTGTTCCTGTATTTGCCACCCAGAGCTTTTACAATGCTTTCTAAATTAAGTTCTTCCTTCTTGCCAATTTCTTTCTGCAAAGTTTAAGCTTAATATTCAAGTACACTTGTCCACAGGTTCAGAGAAACTTTCTGTATGCATTTAGGTCATAACATTTCTTTTGTTTTCTATTCTTCCCCTATGTCACTTAGGCTTCTAAAATTCCCTGTCTACCTGAACCCTGGCTCTCTCTGTGGGATGGTATTAAAAGCTGAAAAATATGACACTTTCCTTTGATTCTTAAAACTTAATACATGGGATTTCCTTCTGACAGCCATAGCAGATGAGTAAATATTATTGTTAAATTTTCCCACTGAAGGCAAGTGTGGTATCTGGCACACCTGAAACATGTGAGCCTGAATCAGAATTTTGGAATGTCCAATTCTAAACACCTTCGTAAAACCAAGGCATTTACTTCTGTTCAATTTTATGACTTCACTCTGAAGTCTTTTGTCCTACCTGTCTTGTCTATTTTCATCCAGGTATCTTCCAAAAGAAGATCCAATGCTGAGATAGCTATGAGCAAAGAATACCACAAAGACTTGCGGAAATGTCTTGAAGATTAATTTCTGTTTGAGAATCTTTTTGGCTGATCCTTATTTCCTAAGAAACACCCTCTGCTCAGGTTATTTCTTGTTTTAAAAATGAAATGCAATATAAAAACAACCAATCCAAGATAACACAAATAAGGATTCCTGGTTTTATTCATATGTCTTCAGGTTTTAAGAAATAACATTCAACTTTGTTCCGTGATGCTTTATTTTACTAATTATGCTTATTCTTGATACTTGTCAAAAAGAAGTAATGAGATATCAAGAACTAAATGTTTGCTGCTAAATAACTTTGTAAACCCAAGCTTACGGTTAACTTAAGATGATAAAGAATCACATATTTTTCATGATAAAAACTAAATGCAAAAATAATTGTTTTTCAGGATGAGTGCTAGGAGAGCAAATCTGTCATTTCTCATCTGATAGTTGTCTGCATTTTTTTTTTTTTTGTGTTCCCAGCTCTTTGAAAAACTCTCTGAGGAGGCACCATCAGAAGTTTCCTATTTGCTTAGGAATCAATCCAAGTGTAAAAGTTTCCACTATGTTAGATGTTGATTTAATTAGAGATTCCCTTACAGTACTTTGCTACGCATTTGAGCAGAGCAGTAAAGAAACAAAACAAAACAAAATGCTCCAGGATTCATATAATCCAGTAGTTTGTTGTTCCACCTGCAGTATGAAATAGGTACAATTTCTGTCCATATATTTTGAAATTTGGGAAATTTTGATAAATTTAAAAGTTGTGGTGGAATGACTTTGACTGGCTGCTGCGTGCCTATCAACCCATTCTATCACACTCTTAATAGGGCAGGGCAGAAAATATGATTAAAAGTTTGGGGCTCGAGATAATGGCAGGGAGATCACTTACTCATTTCAGTCACAGGCAAAACAAACTCAGCTTCGGGAAATAATTTATTTCCAAATAATTGTAACAGACTAGAGTAGTGAGAGATGAGGACAAAATTAAAAATACCTGTCCTGTCTCAGCATGGGGTTTCCTCATGAGATACATGCCTTTAAGGCTTGCTCTACTGTGGGTCCTTTCCACAGGTGACAGTCCTGCAGGGATGGAATGCTCCAGCATGAGTCTTCCATTGGGTCACAGGTCCTGCCAGAAAACCTGCTCCTGTGTTGGCTTTGCTTCATTGGACCTTGTTCCTGAGTGGAGTCTCCACAGGCGGTATCTTCCTTCAGGAAACATTCAGATGTTCTGGTGTGGGGTCCTTCATGAGCTGCAGGTGGATCTCTGCTCCACAGCAGATCTCCATGGGTGGCAGGGGGACAGCCTGGTTCACCATGGTCTGCACCTGTGCCTGCAGGGGAATCTTTGCCTCCCTCTCCTTCTGCACTGACCTTGGTGTCTGCAGGGCTGTTTTCCTCACATTTTCTCATTCCTCTCTCCCGGCTGTTCTGCAGAAATTTTTACCCTTTCTGAAATATGTTATGGCAGAGGTGCTACCAGTGGGCTCAGCCTTGCCCTGGCTTTGTCCAGTGTAGGTTGAAACTGACTCTGTTGGACATGGAGGCAGCTTCTAGTGCCTCCTCACAGGAGCCAACCCTGCAGTCTGCCCCCTTCCAAAACCTTGCCATGTAAACCCAATAGAATAATATATCTTTACCCTAGTTTTATTAGCTAGAAGAGGTGATATAGCTAAAAAGTCATTCTAAAGAAAAGATCTGCATTAATCGAATATTTAAAATTGTTACCTAAGAATTTTGGCCTGTCATTAGGACTGGAAAATAGTTGCAAACTATTTGTTGCAAATGGAAATAGTTGCAAACATTTTGATTTTCCAGAAACATATAGAAGAGGCAGCTGAAGAGTTTTGAACTTTTTGGAAACTTCAGAACCTTCCAAATCTAGATTTTTCTAAGAGAATCTCCATTTGGTGGAAAGGTGTTTCTTAACTGCAGTACTTGATTTAATTGTCATCCCAGAGACATGCAGAATCCTAGTTTATCTCATCTGGCAGTATTTTACAGTGGTGCTATGTCAGCAAAATTCTATATATTCTCCTTTGTTTGTACCGTATCCTTTCTGTTGACACTGAAAAGGTACAAAGTACAGGAATCATGTCTTGTTTCCTGTTATCTATAGCCTTATAGCAAGGCAAAAGGTACAAATTTTAGAAATGGTATTGTAGTGATCTTAATGTTGTCTATAACATGATTCTATAGATTTATGTGTCTATGTATGCATACATACATATGGATGCACACAGAGGCTTATATACATACACATAGAAAAACAGAACTCCAATTTTTGTGACTTTGTTTTAAAAATATAACACTTGTTATACCTAGATTAAAAAAAAATTCTGTTTAAAAATCAACCCATGTAGCATTTGTACATTCCATTTTACAAGGTGACTTTGAGGCAATTTTATTGGGCAGAGATTTTACATTTTAAGTGCATACAGCTCACAATCAGAAGACACATTTTACATTTTTATGTGGGCACAGAATCCCTAATGTAACAGCTAGTATAATTGGTAAATTATTTCTTTATGCTATATATGCCAAGCTATAGACATATAAATGCAAAGTGTGTACACATTCTGTTAAAAACATTTTCATTACTGAATGTAAATTGCATTATTTGTCCAATGCTCATTCTTCAGCTTTTGTGCAAAGATCAAGCAAATCCAGACTCCTTTTTCAAACTATGTCCTTTTAAATTGGACACATTTTAAAGTGCAGCATTTTATACTGAAAATTGCTATTCTAGAAGAAATTATGAAGAAAGCACAAGGCATTATTTGTTAAAGAGCTGGCAATAAAGGTAAAGAATCTTGCTGTTGTGAAATATTTCTGATTTGGGTTTGTTAAGCTTTGCCTGAAAATAGTTTACATTAGGTGTGGCTACCGCTTGTGTGTTTCTGCTCTCATGCTCTCAGAACCTTTCAATTTTAACTTGTTTGTATCATCAGTCTCTGTAGCAGTATAGTGTTCCTCAAACCCCTTTTTATAGCGGCCTTTAAGCTGTGTTGTACACTTCCATGGAAATCTATGCTGGGCATGAGATACAGGCTCTGATGGGGCTTGTGAATGATAGCTCTAGGTTGTTCCCTGAGCCAGCCACCTCTCATGATATTCAGTGTCATGGAGAGCTTTGTGAAGGAATGGGACTGGCTTACCTAACATTCCAGATGGGAGCAGAAGATTTGCACATGGGAGGTATGTCAGCTATACATCATTAAAATTCCCTTCTTTGAATCATTGTGTTAGTTTGTCACAGCTATTGACATCTGCTATCTGAGGAGTCTGCTAGTGCCAGTAGTATCTTGGCAACAGCACAAAAATAGCTTCCCCCCCTTGTGAGTAAGACCAGTCTTCACTGACAAACTAGAAACATGCTAAAGACAAAATAAACTGCTATTTTGGGCAAGATTTACAGCTTTACAACTGTGATGCAGACAATTATTTTGTTGTCCAAGCAGCTGAAGGATGATTCCTCCAGAACTGGAGAAAACAGCCTCAAGATGCTGTATTTTTCACTGTCCCTTTTTTTGTTAGGTAAGGGTGTAAGAGGAGGCTGTTCTGTGGGGGAAACCACAGCCAGCAGGGCAAGATTTGAGCTGGCTGCTCATGGCTGGCACCAGACAGGAGAAGTCAGCATCAGCTAAGCCTTGGCTGGCTTGGGAGGTTTTCAGAAAAAGCTGGGAGAGCTCTAGCAGAGGCTCCCTGCTCCTCCTTTTGTAAGATCTTCTCAGCTGAGGAGTTCTCTCCAGACCCTGCCTGTGGGATAGCATTGCCCTGGCTACTCCCTGGCAGGGGGCAATGTCTGTAGTGGCCTCTCCCTCCTTTGTATCTTTCCTTTGCAGCTTGTGACTGTGGGGCTGCTGCAAGTATTGCCACTTCTGGCACGTATTCAGAGTGCTCAACCTATCTGAAGCACCTGGAAAAATTCAACCTCCCCTTATGCACTCCACACGGTCTGGGAAGTGCAGATCCTATGCCCAGCCCCCTGTCCCTAAGGAGGCATGTGTGTGGCACTGGCTGCTTAACCACAAATTTTCCCATGATTTCCTGACCATCTCAATCCTTCACATGCTCTAATTGGGTGAATGCCATGTCTGCTGTGATCAGATTATTCCTTTGCCTCCACAAACTGACAAGTGGGAACAGACTGAAGCACAGTCCCTCCCCAGGCTGGTCAGAGAGATGTTCAAGAACTCTGCTTTTGCTGCTATCCTGGCAGCTATCAAGAACTCTGCTTATCCCTGGGCCACAGATTTGGGATTCACTTCTCCAGAAAAAAAAAAGTGTAGTATCTTGAGTAGACTTCCATAAACACTGGAAAAGGCCTGGGCTTTCAAGTGTTAAGGCAACAGGTATAACTGAATGTTAGAATTTACTGTATGCAATAAATTTATCTTAAAGCTGTGAACCAATTAACCTTAATTACAATTTGATTTCGTATCATAGTGATTATATGTTACCTAACCCAAGGGAGAGGCACACCTTTATTTTTCTCATGGGATAAAAAATTAGGTCTCTGGACTTCTGTGGGAGAGATGAACTACTGTCACACACACTTCCTCTTTCTTTCTTGGGACTGGGGATGTCTAAATATATGAAAATGTTCTCAGAAATATCTACATATAAATCCACTTTTTTCAAAATTTACGCTCCTTGATAGGACTCTCCTGCTTCAGCCCCGAAACCTCAATTAGGTCTTGCCAGGTATCCTGCTGAGAGTTTGCATGTACATTCATTATGTTTTCTTAACTCTAATCAAATATGGATGGCAAACCAAATCTAGGCATAAAATTTTATTCAGCTTATTTTGCCTTTGACTCTAATTTTAATTCTAACGTCTGAATGACTTCTGTGCCTGAGACTCACCAGCGTATTAATTTGACAATGGAATACTCTGCTTAGAGAGTTGTAAAAATGGAATCAATTGATTCATTTAAAATCAGACTGGACTAAATTCTCAGAAGCATTCTTTAGGGAACTATTTTGCATTTGGGATGACTAAGAATGACCTCCCAATCTTTTCTATATCTGCTTTCTACTACTCTTCTATTTTCCATGTTCACTGTCCTAGTTTTTCAGGCACAAGAAAATACTTTTTTTAAGTAAAATGAAGCATTTCTACCTTTTCTTCTTCCTCTTTTTTTTTTTTTTTTTTTTTTTTTTATTTTTTTTTTTTTACTTTAGGAAAA
>VZRF01004641.1:93699-212697 GCA_013396875.1 Vireo altiloquus | reverse complement strand
AAAAAAAAAAAAGCTCTCCCAAAGCTTAGTATTTGAATACCAAGGTTCAAACTATTGACTTTACTACATTGTATCATTATTTTCCCTGGTTAGGAATGCAATTGAAGGACTGAAAACAAAGGAAAAATAAAGCAGCATAATGACAATATACCATTTAGCTCTTCAGAGCAAAACAATGAATCATTTCTCCAGGTGTGATAAAAAGTCACTCACTTCTGAGAAGTGCTTCACAAATTTCATCAACTTACTCACAGTCTGATTTCATTTTGGATTTCTAAAATGGCTAAGCTGTTTCTTTTAGGACATCAAAATACTAGAATAGCCTCTTAGTTTGGGGCTCTTTTGTTTGTTTGTTTGTTTTTCCCTTACGTGAAACTGGATTATTTACAGAGGAGAAAGTTTCAGTTTTTGAGGAACCAATAAGTAAATAGGATTTGTTTGCATGTAAGTTCCATGTAGAGTAAATTTGAACCGTAAACATATATGTTTGCTCCTCTGGATCAGAAGACACCTTGATTTAATCACCTGAGGCTGTTATAGAACACTACAAATGTTCTGCTTCAGGGTAAAAATTCTAGATATATATCCAAAGTTTCCCAAAGTACAAGAATATTTTTTTTCTGACCTGTTACCTCTGTATCAAAGAGTTGTGAAGTTGAAATAATGGAGAGAAAAATTCAGGACATGCCTTCACAGATAAAAAATTTCACTGACACAGATTTGCAGCACACCCAGATACACATGTCCTTGTAAAGAGCACTAAGATGATGTTGAGATCTGATAAAGCCTATCAGACTCTAGGTACCTCAAGCACCATGCAGAGATCACAGAATCACCAGAATCAATGAAGTTGGGAAAGACCAAGGTGATCATTGAAACCAACCTATGACCAAACATCACCATCCCTTTTGCCAAGGCTTTCCTTGTATAAACTTAATCCATTTATTAAGTTTGCTCTGCAAAGTTTCTATAACTTTCACATTAGCAAATTCTTTTAATGCTGCCCAAAGTTTCATCTGTAATTTGTGGTGATGGGAACAGACACAGTAAGAGAATGGACCCCTTCTCGTTGCAGCAGCTGGATGTTGACTTTATGGTATTCCTGTGATGCATTTTAGTGAAAGGGAGGGTGTTCCCTGAAGAGGAACAGGAAGGCAGTCAATATTGAAACTGGCATGATCCATGAGACAAGAAGCTGTGCAGGTGTGGGAACACAGAAAGCTCTCTGCTGAGCTGCAGTTCTGTGAACTCTCTGTAATGGATTTAGGTATTGATCTTGGAATATTTATTCATCTTTGGGTTTTCACTGAGCTGTCAGGTTTCATCTGAATTAACAAGTAAAATTTCTGACTTGCAGTGCTATGATTTTTTCATGTATAAATATACAATACCATGACAGCATTTTTTTCTGCTCAGGTCCTTTTCTGTACCTTGCTTCCTGGCGTGTTCAGATGAGGATTTGGGAGATTCTTATCACTCTGATTTTTTTTTAATCTCTTCATTTTGAAAATATATTAATTTGTGCTTAAATCCACAGAAATAAGAGTTCTCTTAATAAATGCTCCTAAGGATCTCTAAGTGTTCTCCCCTGTGGCTGACACATTAACACTCAGAGCCCCATGGGACTATATAGGCTACATGCTAGTGCTGTACTTTAGATTTGAGGCCAATTTCTGTCTCTTAGTACATCCTGGAAAATCCACAGCCAATAATATGAGGAAACATAGAAGTGGGCCACACAGATTCTGGCTCTTTGAAGTGTTACAGAGAAGCTGTTTCACAAGTCTCCATGATCACACCGTAAAGGAAAATTATACAGTAAGGGCTAGAAGCCAGGAAGTAAATCTGCGAAAATGTTTATTCATGTACAGCTTTGGAATGGACAGTCCCTTTCACGGATCACTTATTTTGTGTAAGGTTTTCTCATTGTTTGTTTGCTTTTTTAATATTATTTTTGTTTTGTTGGTTGGTTTGGTGTTTTGGTTTTTGGTTTTTTGAGTTTTTTTGGGGGTTTTTTTGAGAAAAGAAAGGCAAAGGAGGAAGATCAAGGAGTTTGGAGAGGAGCATATGAAGAAAACGACACTTTTATTGAATGGAGTGAATACTGACCTTCTTGTGCAGGCAGATGGTTTGTAGTACAAATTAACTCTCTGTTGATGCCCGTGCAATGTTTTGTGTCCCTGTATTTCATGTTGTACTTTAAGGTACAACAAAGCAAGCATCCACTGTCAGATAAAACTGTCAAGGCAGAAATAAATGGCCTTTCCTCAGTGACTTAAAAGCCATTTGGATGAATCTACAAGTACACTTAGCAAGACATACCAAGTAGTAACTATCAAAACATTTTGATTGCCTTAATGTGACCGTCTAGTACCAAAAGGACATTTTAGATCAGAAAGAATTTAGTTTGTTACATTCACATCAGTCTTTTTATTTGTAGCTATTGTCTGGAAATCAACAGTTTCTCTCTCCATTTTGTGCTAGGATGCTGGCCCTTAGAATTTTGTGAGAAATTGTCAAAATCATTCTTGAATAATGCCAGCCACACTTTTCTTACATTAATACTTCATCCTCGAAATTCAGTTTTACTACTTGCAAGAGGAAAAATAAAGCTAATGAGAAGTAATCATCAAATATTTGGAATTTCCTTTTTTCTTTCCATTATCATTAACTAGAATTTATATTATATATGTATGGTGTGCACTCTAATTACTTAAATTGCCCAAGATATGTTCCAGGCTTTTGGGAAAGTTATGTAATGGTTGGTAGTGTTCAAGCTTACTTCTCTCCCCATAGTGTTTTATTTACCAGACTGACCTTAAAAGTACTGAAACTTCTAGAATGTTATCCTTTACATATAAGTGTCTTAGTCTTACTTACATACTTAGTCTTGAAGCTACTAAGAGAGCTCCTGTTCCTTTTATACTGAAATATTTATCTGTGGGTTCAGAAAAGAGCCAGAATGTTTGAGGAAAACAAAGTATGCATATTATATATAGCTGTCCACAATATTGTTCATGAACATACACATATATATGCATACTTACGTGATCTAGCTCCAGCCTACATAATTCTAGTTTCTTGTGCAGTGATGGGATTGAAGATTATAAGATTGCAAACACAGAGAGATTAATTTTCCATAGGTCTAGAAGATGCCTCAGTGTACTGTTAAACTACAGTTGCAACCATGTGTAAAGTTCCCCTTCCAAAGTAATTATTGGTATTACTGGGTGAGAGATAGTGTATGCATATGAAATATTTTTATAATGGAGAACTGGCAGCTTTTGATCCAAAAGGAAGCCAATATGGAGGAATACTTACAAAGTATCTTAGGACAGTAAGACAAAGACTGAAAGAGAGCAGTTATTACCAAATACTATATTATACTTGGGAGAAAAAAAGAGTTTAGGCCAGACGTAAGTCTCAAGTGAGCAAAATGCTATCAAATATTGGAGAAAAGACTACTAATTTTGTTTTATTGAGATTAAAATGCATCACAGCTAGCTCATTTTGTATGGAACTTTCCCCTGCTAGAAACATCACACTCTCTGTAAGTATTCTGCTGAAAATGTGTGTTTTACCCTGCCATAAAATACCTCATCACAACATTGCTTCTTATGTATGCTATATAAGACTGTAAGCTTGTCTTTGACATTTGGATAACACAAAAATACACTGCCTTGGCACATTGAGAAGTTAGCAGAAATCGATGAAATTTTAATTCACTTTGCCCACTTTTATAAACAGTAGTTATTTAAATCCTTTAAGATACTCAGCTGGATCTGTCCTTCATGAGTCTCTACCTCTTAAATATAAGAGTAATCCTTTGGGCTAAACTCACAAAAGGATTTTGATATTAGAATGACTAATACTTAGAAATCCTGCTACCTTCTGGAATTATACCTTTTTCCATACACAGTGTATGAGAACCCAAATCACAAAATCCGTAGTGAAATATGAAGCAACCTAGGGTAGCTGATAGGAAAGCCAGAGGACTTGAGCTTCACCTGGGTGCCATTTTATATATGCATAGATGTGTCTTTTCATATTTCAGTGTGGCCTTCTTTTTTGTGAAATAAAATGGAGACATTGATGGAGTCTCTCTGCCTCTAGTCCTTCAGCAATCCTGAGATTTGGGATGAAAGATATTCATGTTGAAATTTTTATTCCTTTGCCTGAATGAGGATTTCTGTCTAAGTATCTCATTTGACAGATGCTTTAACCCCTTTAAGCTAATGTCTATATAGAGAAGGTCTCTTTCACACTCTTCTGCTAAAAGCGTATGCTTTGCAGAAAATAAATCAAATATTAACTGGAGCAATGCCCAGATCCTGTCTGGAAAAAAAAAAATTACAAGGCTATAAACTCATTCTCCCATTTGCACTGTATATTTAAATAACTTACTGAAATAAAACAGAAAGGCATAACAAAAACAATCCACTTTGTCTGTGAAGTAGGATTACTAGCCCCAAATGCTTATGATAGTGCAGGTGGTAGTGCAAACTACCAAATTCTCTTACACTGGAAGCTAAACTCACATCACTGCTGCCATGAATCCATGATAATTATGATGACAATGCCAAAGCATGGGCAATAATAATGTTTTATGTGTCAGTTTCAAGCACTTTCAAATGTTTCATCTGTTATGTCATTATCCATTCCAAGCCTGTCAAGTCTAAGCCGAATCCTGCATCATCTCATGATTTTTGAACTCTCTTTGTGATATGTAAGTTTCCCTACTTCAGATACCCATGAATGTAGTTGTCACTGGCCAACCGGAATTTTGAAAGAAGGACTGCCTAGGAAAGCATAAAAATAATTTAAAAGCACTCTTGGAGATGTGTTACTTATCAGGCTTTTCAATTAAATCTCTATTTCCATAGCAAGGAAGCATCAAAATAAAGCAAGAGACAAGCCTGTCTGAACAGAAACAACGTTCTTCACAGAGGTGTGTCCTGGTCCAAGCTTGTTTGTCCCTTTCCCACAAGAAACGAACTTTGCTCTGCCACTGCTTATTCCATTCACTTTTTTTAATGACAGGCTGACCCAGCATCTGGGGTAATCCCTTGACAGGCCTGTATATGGTAATGACAGAGGACTAAACGAGCACTCTAATCTTTGGTTCACTGTAAGGTGCATACAAACAGAGTCAAGGAGGCCAGTGAGGGTCTGGCCATGAAGCTGTCTCGCCAGTTCAACCAACACTCAAGTCATTGTTAAAGTGAATATAAACTGAAGACTTTACTGTCTATAGAGTTTTAAAGCAAAGGTAGTGGGATTAGGATGTTAATTAAAAAAACAAGTGGAATATTTTTGTAAAAAGTACTTGAGTAAACATTTTTGTATCTGACAATGAATACTGCCATAAAAGACCAAGTTACTTTTTTTTCTGCAGATGTCTTGCTGAGGGTGAGAAATTTCAGATATTTCAGATCTTTTTCTTCAAAAGGTTTGAAGGGGTCAGTAAATAGGAGCAGAGCTGTAATGAATCTCTCTTCTCCATGTTAGCTATCAATAGACCAATGCCACATTAACTCATCAGAGGATAACTGAGTCTCAGTGTGTCTGCATGGCTGGGGGTAGTTTATCCTTCTGGGGTCATTCCTACACCATGGAAAGAGGAAATTAAATGCAATAGCTAAAATCATCATAATAGAATAAGGGAATTAACAGTGGGACATAAACTAATAATAAGGAAACTCACAGGCCAGCTGCCCTCCGAGACACAATAGGGGCACAATAAGGAAGTGGTTCAGGAGGCATCCTGTTGGGCACAGATATTGGAAGTCAGCTTCAATTGCAAATTTCCTTGTTTGTATTAGCTCAAGTTGAAATTGAACTCTTCTTTGGAAGTGGGTATACTTTTTTCTCAGTGAATTTCCTTGTTTTTATGAACACTTAAAAAGAAGATTCTGTTCCCTCACTCATCAGAAAAAAAAAAGACATTTAATAATCAATAATTCTACATTTTATTACACTGTAGCTTGTAGTACTCTAAACATATAATAATTTTTAGATCCACTCTGCCTAGGTCAATAGAACATATATGTTTAACAAGAATTTTAATTTTTTAATTTTTAATTTTAATGATTGTCATCTCACATCATAGGATTGTTTTACAATATGATGTGTCTATCTGTGTCCTCTGAAGACAAAAAAAAACAGTACTCCTATTTAAATTTAGGAGAACACAGGCTACAGAGCAGTTCATAAATTTGCACAAAACTGCATAGACATTCTAAATAAATTACAACACATTTTCTTTATGTTATGGTACTTATTTTTTTACTGAAGACTTTTATTTATTTGCAATCTTTCCAGTAAAGACAGAAATTTATTTGATTTGATTTTTTTTAAATCTAGCCTAAACTCTATTTGGTCTGCGTGCAATTAAAAAAAAAAAAAAGTGTACTTTTAATCTCACTTATATTGGCCAGTACCAGGAGCAGAGATATAAAATTCTAAAGCTATGATAATTTAATTTTTTTTTTTTTAACCTTGGACAGAACAAGACCATAGGAATTCAATCCAATCTGTGAAATGCAAGCATCAGATTTTACTGGCTTGGATTTAGGCCTGTTTCTTAAGTAACAGTTGGAAATCTTGCAAAGGGCCTGTTACTGTAAGCTTACTGATGTAAAAGACCTTGGCTACATCCTAATCATGTTTGGAAAAGCAACTGAAATATTAGAGTCATAATTAAACACAACTGGCAAACCCTTTGGTGTTTAGCCATCACTCACTATGTTTTGAGACATTTTCGGTGGATCTCAGGGTACTCTGGCAGAGGACGGTGGGGGAAAGCAAAGAATAAAAGCTAGATCTTAGTAGCTAGCAGAGAGGCTTTAATTCATCTGGATCTTAAAACAAGAGATTCTGTAATACAATCCACAGCTCATAAAAGTAATGCAATATTGCTTCATGGTTATATCTCTGTGAAAATGTGAAGAGAGATTAATTAAACTGATAATTATAAGTTTGCCTTGGCACTTACCGGCTCCATGAGTTCCAATTCTATTTTGTTAATACAGGATCACAATCCTGGCACACATCTTTTTTTCCAGATACAGTTTTGGCAACAATACAAGAAAATTAGACCGAAATTCCCTGTTGTGTTAAAAAAACCCTAAACCAAACAGCAAACCCAAACAAAAAAAAAACAAGAAAAACCAAACAGATGAGAGAATTAGAGCAAAGTAAAATCATCCAATTGTCAAAATCTGTGCACCAGACTTTACCCAGAAGAGAAATAGCTAAGCAACATTAAATTTAAGTGGTGACAAAATAATCCAATCCTGTTCAGTTTCTTTTTCAAGCAGTGTATTTAGTCAGCAAATAATTGGGGCATAGGTACTTCTGAATATACGTGCACATCTGAGCATACCCACTTATACAAAATGTGTTTAGAACAATATATTTGGTTTCTATAATCAAGTATGACATCTTTTACTGTTCAACCCCTTGATAAGTTTAGTTTCAATTTGATGAGATGAAAATTATTCTAATTCTCAGAACGTCCAGCAAACCACCATTGCAACAACAGTTTTCTCAGCTTAGCGTCCTTCCTTGGAGTTAGAAACATCCATTGTATTGCCTCCTCTGCTGGGCAAGGTGTTCTAAGCTTAAGGAGGGAAAATCAGACAAAAGACGATTGTTTGTCAATATCTAGATTCTTATATCCTTTACACAACATGACAAAATCTCAAAGGACGCTACAGCTGAAAACACTTAAGTTTGAGAAATTGCCTGCAAACTGCACCTATTGTAGGCTTTAGTAAACATTTTGTTTTTGTATACCTCGATTAAACATAAACCACCTTCTTTGTTTTGTCTTCCCGGGATCATTTAAGATGACATAGTTTGCAGTATTGCCATTCCTGATAATTTAAATACCTTTAAACAAACTCAAAATGTAAATAAAATTACTTCAAAAATAGGTTTAGGTTGGGGGTTTTTTTTGCTTTGTTTTGGGATTTTTTTGGTTTGTTTGTTGTTATTGTTGTTATTTTTAAAATATCTCTTTGCATTCTTGTTTTTAAGGTGTTAGCATTTACTTGCTCACCCTTTTCTGCAGGAAAATACGAGTTAGACATTTAAGAACCAAAGGAGAAAAAAAGCCACAAGAAAGCTGAATTTTCCATACAAGTGTCTCATTCCTGTCTGTAAGGAAAAGAAAGAAATAAAACAGTTTGTTATCTCAGGATTTTCAGGGAAGAATTGAACACTAGTAAACCTGAGCTCTACGGTGGGAAAGATATCTTTTTTTCCTGATGCACCTGAAGTGCTAAATAATATTTAATGAGTTGAGCTTTCTTGATTTTCAGGCTTATTTCAGACCTGATTTCCAGGTAGGTAACACCCTGTGATTAACACAACTTGCCCTCCTCTGAAGCTATAACATTACTCCCACCTGACCATTTAACAACTAAACACTGCTACTGCTTCATAGAATATTTCATATCTCTTTGAAGCTGTTTTCAGTTTCTTTCCATATCAAGGCACTCTCAAGTTTTTGGTTTAGCTCCTTCTTCCTTCCTCCTCAACTTCCTTTTACACGTACCTCTGATTGTGGCAGCCCAGAGCTGCAGAGCATTCCCTGAGGGTGCCTCTCTCTGATGCTACCTGTTTTCCCCAAAATGTTGTTCTCTGTGGGTGCTTGTTTGCTGTGTGTGAAAGTAGAGCGATGATTTCGCCTCTGATCTCTCCCAGATGGTAGTTTCCTCATTCCTGGTTGCTAAGTATTTTTAACATTTGTGAGCATTTATCTTCCCTCTCAGGGAGGATAGTGCAAGCTTGCTGACAGGGAGGCTGGTTTTGGCGTAACTTGCAGAACCCTCTGGGTTAAGTTGCCCGTGGGGTAGTCTGAGCTTGGTCATGCTTGCAGGTTGCCTGCTTCACCTATTTTAGCATAGCAAGACACATGGCCCAGAAGCTCTGTTGGAGCTCCTCCAAAAGCTGAGAGACATCCTGATGCCATGTGGTAACCAGGGAGGTGTATGTTTGTCAGTGTGCTAGATATCCTTTGCCTGCACAAAGTCCAGAATCATGTCCATGATCTGGTGTAAAGGTGTAACCCTGCTATTCACTTCCATGTTTCATCCACTCCAGGATATCTCTCTTTCATGCTGAGGAGGATTTCCCAAATCCTTCCCAAAAAGGCCTGCCATGCATTTACATATTGAGGGTAAGTGCAGTGAGCCCAAGGCTTCCAGGAAGCTACAGACTCCCTGTGCATGTGTTTCTCAGTAATTTTTACATCATATTTACAGCATGCACACAGGCCATCTGTGCAGCACATGCATAGTGGATCGGTTGGCCTCATTGCAAATGCACTGTAAAGTTGATATGCTCATGTGGAGTGGATATGTCCAGATTTTCTCCACTACTGCTCTGATTAGGTTGCCAGACATCCAGAAATCCTGAACAAATGTCAAAAATCTTTGAATTCCCTCTGGATATATGTTCCAGGCCTTAAAAAAAGGAGAGATGTGTTCAAGGGAACTGAAGCATATGGTAGTCTATCCGGCACAGACCACACTAAATGACTTAGTCACGTCTTGATGACAGAACACAGGAGGGCTGGGTCCAGATGCACCTTCTGGCTCCATCCCAGTTTTCTACTGGGGCTAGACTTGGGTGATTACCAGTCCTTTGTGGATTTTATGGTAAGGAAATCTAGATATATGGGTCAGTGGAAGAACTGCCATGCCATCCAAACAAGCCCTTGATCTGCACGATCAAGGGGGAAGAAATCCCAGGCAAGTTATGGAGGTTCTCAGTGCAGCAATGAAGCTACAGTCTCACTCACAGGATGTCCCAGCAAGGAGTTTATTACACTCAGTATTTTCCCATGTGTTACGTACATAGCCGTAGAAAAAAAGTTAGTGCCTTCGGTGAATGTGGCTTTGATATTTGCAGGATGTTTCTACTTAAAAAACAAAGGGACAGAGTACTCGGTTGCTGTAAGAGATGCTGGACTGTTATTCATTTGGAGAGCATGCAGTGAGCAGTTACAAAACAGCAGTTCAACAAAAGAAATCAAAACATATACGAAACACAGTGAGTTCAGACATTTGTTCTTTACTATATTTACTAAATTGCCTGCAATTCCTGCTTTGAAGCTGGCAAAATAACAATAAATGCTGAGGAAAGAAAAAGGTTATCTGCATTTATTTCATAAGATATTTATTTTAAGTAAGTGTGGAGATTGTAAAGTGTATGAAAAACATATGTATATTGCTTCTTATGATCCATCTGTTACTGAATTGGCAGTTTGAAAGTCAGAGAAGAAGCCATAGACTAGAAACATGGAAGTAAAGACTTTTAATCTTAATCTAATTAAGGAAAATGTAGGAGTTATATATGTATATTTCTTTAATTTGTATTCATATCTCACATGGTAATATTTTCTTTAGAACCAGCCTTAGGTAGTCAGTAGAGATGAAAATTAATTATTTTTAAAGTAATAACAAAAGATATAAAACAAGGCATAAAACATTTTTTTGTGTATTTTAAAATATAATTATACTTTTAAATATACCTTTAAATTTTCCTGGACATAGCTATATATTTTCCAGATTGGCAGGACCACTGACCCTGCAAACTCTGTTGCATGCACCTAACTTAACACCTGAGAAGTGTCCTAATGAAATTGAGTGTGTTAAGGTATTCACAGAAGTAATTGTTGGTAAGACTGAAACCAGGTCAATTTAATGCGTTGCATATTGCTCTGGAAAAGAAAAAAAAACTCTTTGGACCATATCCTAAAAGTCTTTTACTGGCACATCTCCAGTTAATGTAAAATCAGATTCCTGCCTGATTGAGAATTGCAGTGCTTGTGTTCTTGATAATCCTCCCAAAGAAAACAAGTAAACCACATATCTTTGTCCTTATTGCTTTTTAGTTTCTTGACACAAAGTACATATGATAGTGTGTGTGATTTGGATAAGGAGGTAAAGCTCTACATTTGGCAAGTTTAATTTTCTATTAGTAAAATTATTTTCCAGTGCGCCGCTTAGAACGCTAAGGGTCATTGTCAAATATTATTACTGAATCTCAATGGAAGAAAAAATCTTATCTGAAAGATTCCCTGCAAAAATAGCCTGAATCTTATAATTTTATTGACCTGATAATAACAGTCACTTAATTAACATGATGGAAAAACTTGCCAGTCTTACTGACATTCTCAAGGTTTCAACATGATTTTCATCTAGTCTCTTCAGCAAATTCTCATCTGAGAAATGGCTTAGTATAAACTCTTCCTTCCTTGATTCTCTCAAATTTGGCCAGAATTTCCACTTAAATCTCCAGTAAAGTTGTTTTGTTTTAATATTTTGCCTGCACTTTTTGTTTTGAGAAATTATTTTCTGCTAAATAATAATTTTTCAAATATATTTCCAAATATATATTTCAAAACGTTTATGTATAATCTTGCAAAATGAATTCTGATTACTATTTGATATTGCAAGTTCTCTTTCTGTAATTACCTGTATAAAAGGAATAGAACAAAAGCATGAAGTTCTTGAAGTGTCTATCTAATATACATAAATCCCATCCTTAGTATTTCATATAGTGCTACCTTTAAAAGCGTACTTATATTAAGATTAAATTTTTTAAACTACTTCACAATGCGGATAAATTCCTATTATATCTTGGAAAATGAAAAACATTAAACATCATCTGAATACCCATTATATATGAGACTTACATCATCAATAAAAAACAGAGGCTACAGCAAGACATAAAATTTAGCCATTATAAAGGGTGTTAAAATTTATTTTTATAAACAGACTATATATGTTGATAAACATACAAATTCACCTTTGTATTGGGGAGCTTTAGCTAGTGTTTATTTTAGTGGGGAGAGTGGTAAGAACTTGTTAACCAAATTTTCCCCTTTCTGGGTATTCCCCTTACGGGCAGAAAAGGTAAAGCAGTGGAACCAGTTCTCACTGAGCAGCTTACGTGGAGGAGAATGGATAGAGCTTGTTCTGTATGTGGGAAAGAGATTTGAAAACACTTAAATATGCATTAAAAACTCCGCAGGTGGCACGGGAAGTCAAAATGTTTTGTTTTAAAATGAGAAAATGAACAGAATGAAATTCAGGAATGCAGCCCAGAGTGTAACTTCCTGCATCGGCAAGATGAAAACATTTAATTGCAGATGTTTTGATTATGAGAACAAATTCAGAAAAAAAAAATTCAGACCTGTAATTCTAGCTCCCAAAATGAGGGAGAGAAAGCATGAAAACTTCCATGTCAAAGCTGTGTGTATTACTTTCTGTTATAGAAAGGAGAGACTCCCCTTAGGTTTATCTGAATGCTCATTTGGCTTTGTGTAACAGATTATTTCATATGTTAAGATGTGTTTTTGTTAAGAAGTGACTTTTACAGCTTTTTCATTCAGCAGACCTGAACTTCTTTTTTTTTTTTTTTTTTTAATATTTAGGATATTTGTCTAGAAGCTTACCAGGTGTGCGTATGCAACAAGAGCAGGTGAAACTCCAACAAAAGCCTTTTATTTGGGGAAGCTATTTATTACCAGAGTGCTGACAATGTACTGTAGCTAGGCTTAAAATAAGGACTGGATAAATAAGTTACAGCAAACAATTTATTCAACACACATATTACCATTGTTCCTACTCATGAATTGTGCAGGAACAGCTTGCAAAGCTCTCGAACTTAGTGCCTGGAGCTGCAAAAATAAGTGAGTAATTTTACTTCAGCAAGTAGCAGGAGATTGAGGGGAGATGTGATGGCAGTCTATACAATTTCCTCACAAGGGGAAGTGCAGGGGCAGGCACTGATCTCTTCTGTGTGGTGGTCAGTGACAGAACCTGAAGGAATGACATGAAGCTGTGTCAGGGAAGGCTTATATTGAATACTAGAAAAAAGTTTTTTCCACCAAGAGGGTGTTTGGGCACTGGAACAGGGTCCCTATGGAAGCTGTGGTCACAGCACCAGCCTGAGAGTTCAATAACCATTTGGACAATATTCTTGGGCACATGGTGGGGCTCTTAGGGATGGTGCTGTTGCAGGGTCAGGAGTCGGGCTTAGATGGTCCTTGTGGTCCCTTCCAACTGAGGATATCCTATGATTCTATGAATTTTACTCAGGCAAGTCTCATCACCGATCTATGCAGCAGTGCTGTACAACAACTTACAACAGGAACTTCATATTTTGCTATTAGTAGCACAAATAAACTTAGAATATGAATGCTTGAGGGCAGTATGTCCAAATATATTTTTTCTCAAACTTAATTATCCTTTTGACTGTCTGTCAAAGGAAAATCCTTACGCTTGTGAGGGCAGTCCTCAGTTTCCTCAGCGGTCTAGATTAAAACTGTTGGCACACATGCTCAGGTGGATGTATCATGTAGATATATACATATATCAAGGAGATATATCATGTAGATGTCTCATGTAGATACTATGTTCCTTCCGCTGGATGTAAGGATGGAGAAAGGGAAATAGTGAAAGTAGTCCAGAGGATGAAAAATTCATAAAGGCACTGATTTCACACTGGCCAACTGTGACTTGGTACATGATTTACAACCTGACCTAAGAACCCAGGCATAACTCTGATCTGGTAATAGAGGAACAGTGCTCTAGTATAACGTTATTTAATTTCTTCATAATGTCTGTAAGAAAAACTGATCAACAAATTACAGTTATTACCTGTAAGATGGTCAGATATGTCCATGGAAGGACTGTTTGTTGGACAGTGCAGTGAGGTTTTTTTAATCTGAAGTTTCATTCAAGTTTCGGTTACACTTTGCAATTCATCCCTGTATTTGATTTGGCTTCATAGTTGGCTCCAAGAAGACTTAAGCCTTATATAGAAAAGACTAAATCCCTTTGTTGAGCATACAGGGCCACTTCCAGGTCATCTTTTATACTTCTGTTCAGTCTGATTGTACAGACTAAAATCCTATCCTGAAGGTAGACATTTGCAAACTTGCTTGAGAAATTGGATGTGTAATGAGCCGCCTTTAAAACGAAAGATTTACTGCTGATCAAAGCAGTTATATATGAAGTGGGAAGTCCTCCCTGTGGTTTGCAGATTCAAACCACATTTCCTAGCTATCCTTATCTGGATGGATATGCTCACTCTTTTGTGGTCCTTCTTAGTAGATCCACGAAACTTGAGTGTGTTCCAGCACAGCGATGTAGAGGAATGTCTGTGTCCTATAACCCACTAGCTTGGGGAACTAGAAATGTGGAACATTTTCAGCCCTAGTGAGGTATCTGTACAATATAGAAAGGGTGTTCTCCTGGGGGCCATCCAGCAGCAGTTTGCCTTTGTGTTTTCTGAAATGTTGGGTCATATCTGCTTCAAAAGCACATGCAAGTGTTTAGAGGGAAATCCTATGGTTCAAATAGTAAATCAATATTGAAAAGAGAATTTTTTTAAATTATTACCCACTAGTGAGACATTTCTAATATTTTTCAGACCACGGAATGTATCAGCAAATAGCATAAAAGTAGTCAGTGGAATTAAATTCAGAGTAAGATAAAAGCTTTGTTTTCTCAGGACTGTAAGGTTTTTAATTTTCAGGGATCAATAGAGAAAACTTTGGTTTTGTTTAATGTTTTGAGTACGGAGAAGGTTAGAGCAATTCACCTAATGGGCCCTCCGACCTCAGTTGCAGTAGCACTTTAATATTTAAATGACATTAAAACTCACTCTAAATGAGAACTCTGATAGGAATGATGGAAAACAGTATGTTTGTACGATCAACCAACTGTCTGCTTGTTATTCTAATCACTACAAAATGGAAGATTTTATTTCCAAAGAGGAAAGATTGAAGCTTGTTATGTCAAGTGCTTTATTTTCTTTATAGGAGTGTGTTAACTTGTCTTTTGAAAACAAAACCGTATATTTTACTTCAAGTTGAAAAAACAGAATGCTTTTGTAATGGTTGTCTCGGAAAGAGATCTCTCAGTCCCCAGTGGAATGGTGAAATGCTGGAAAGAGACTACTGATTAGTCGTAAGTATTGTTTTGCCCATGATCACGATGTTCATAAGTATCCAATTTATATATATGATTCAAAGTTTACACATTATCAGTAATAAAATATTACTTAAATGTGGCACACAACAAATTGAGGAATGTATTTGTGTCTTTCCCTTTAAAAAAGAAATTGGCTTGGCTGATTGATCTAATGTTATCTATGGGAAAAATATGGATGTTACCCTATGTATTTTTTTCTTCCTTCAGACTCAGTTGGAAAAATCTTTTCCTCACTTTATACAGAGAATTCTTCTTTTTAATAGTCAAGCTATATCCATTATATATTATATACAGTAATGTACTCTTCTATCACTTATTAAATATGAATAGCTCTGAAGCCTATTTGGACTATATGTTTGTTCCAAGCAATTCAAAAACATATTATTAAAGAAACAGCAAAAGTTAAAGTTTTACAAAAACCTTGGCACCATGTCTTGAATTGGATTACGGTTTGGTTTTTTTTAGTAAGCATCACAGCTTAAGAGCCAAGTGTCACTTTAACAAGCAGCTCTTAATATTTATTTGTTCGTGTAGAAGACACATTAAATTACTATTTCTTTCTCTTGTGAAAACTCTTTTATAGTTACTTTCTTTGTAATATACCAGAAGACTGTAAAAGATGAATACAAGTTGGATGAAATTAACTCATACATTTAATTATCTCTTAATAAATAAACAATCTACACCTTATTGAAGTTTCTGAGAGTGAGAAGAAAATTGTGGTTTTTTTCCTGAAGGTTAGCATCAGGTCAGGTCAGTAACTTGAGATGTGTAGTCATCAACTAGTTTGACCTGTCTGGTGGGAATTTTATTTACTCTGGGTAAGTTTAATCAAAAATCCAGATGTATGCAACCAATGATAGCATAAAGCTCAGTTATAGTGTAAGTGGGAAGTGGGAAATTCACTTGACTCAGGTAGGAAAATTAGGGAGAGGTGCCAAGGTTTGGGGCTAGGAAGAAAAGTATGGGCAATGAAGGATTTTGCGAAACAGAAATGTACTGGCTCTGAGGAAATCAGTCCTCCATTGCTGTGGGAACTGGAAGTTAAGTCAGAACTGAGTGAACTTCTAAACTGCTGCAAAAAATTACTACTAAGGAGCTTACCAAAATGTCCCAAGCTAAGCAGAGAGAAAAAGTCACACGAGTTGGTGGGTGTAAAGTGGGGAACCCCACTGTCATACCTTCACATTCAAAGAAAGGTGATGTCTAGAAAAGGACCTGTGTTATACATAGAGGCTCTCAAATTACACTAGCATGTTTTAAGTTACACTTCACCATGTTTAAAGCTTCTTAATGTGCAGGGTGATACATCTTGGATTGTTGCTGCCAATATTTGAAAGATGTTTTCTCAACTGCCACATATTTATGGTTATAGAAACCACATTAATTGTTTAAACAATTTTGAGGAATGTTCCCTGGGCATCAACAGTCAAGCAGCTGCACTGTTATGTTGTTAGAGGGGTTTCCAACAGCTTCTGAGGCCCTTCAGTGGGCACACTCCTACACCACACTGCCGCACAATTCCTCAACATTTTCAGAATATCTGTAGTAAGGTTGAAAAATAAGAGGAAAAACAAAGAGAATTTAACGACATGGACATGGGCCTTACCAGTGCACCACAAAAAATTTCCAAGGAAGTTTAGTTAACTGCAATATAAGGCATAACAGAACTAGTGTTGAAGGAATAAAGGACTGGTCTTCTAAAAGGAAGGACTTGAGGAGAATGTACATGCTTTAAGCTGAAATGATAATACAAAGAATACCTAATAAATGAATTTCTGTTAAGTAGTGAAATAGTGCACCCATCTGAACACTAAACAGTCTTCATGGTTGCTTAAAAGCTTCCCCTTGTATAGGTATGACAGCCCCTCAGTCCCTATTTTAGAGACTTATTGGTTTGGAGTTTTTTGCTTGTTTGCTTGTTCTGGGTTTGTTTGGTTTTTTTTTTTTTAATTTAGTATTGATTAGTAAAAATGTCTAGACTGGTCTAGGACTCTGACCAAGACACCTTTATTCATCTTTGTTCCCTCACAGCTGAGTGAGGAAGAAAACTAACAATCTACTGACTTCCCAGTAGACATTCTTTTTTTAATCCCATGAATTTTGCTCACTTTGGCTTTGTAGTAACAAAATTTCAGAAAAAGTAATAGGGGAATTAATATTTTCTTGGGGAATATAACCTGACAGTTAGAGAGAGAGATCATTGAATTTGAAATATTTGAAATGGTGAAAATGAGTGAACCGAGTTCTTTCTTTTTCTGGAAGACTGTTATTTGGTGTAAATAATTATATATTAAAAAAAAAAAAAGGCTCTGGAACCTGTCAGTTCTGGTCAATGCAGTCATCAACTCCAGACGGTGATCTGGAGGATAATGTTTCTGCAAACATTAATCCTACTTTAATTTGAGCAAGGTTAAAACTCAGGTTTCTATCTAAATATCCCTGAAACACATGTGTGCATGTCCTGTTCTTCTGTGTGGCTGTATGAGAGATGGGTTTCAGAATGGGATTATTTTCCTTCTTTATACTATCAATGGTTTTGTAAAAGTGTGTGCCTGCCATGCAAGTCACCAAATGCTGTTGGTATAGTCCCTGGGAAGAGAAGAACAAAGTGTGGAAAAATCCAGATTCAGTATAGCAGAGGTCCTCATTAAGGCTGTGCGCATCAAACCAAAGTGAATTCAGTACTCTATCACCACTAATTCTGTATGCTAGAGAAAGGTATTGTTCATGCAAGCCTTCACTATGAGACTGCCTCTTTAACCTGCATTGCTGCCTTTTAAACCTCTTAATTTTACAGTGTGCCTGATGGAGTCAGGGAATGAAGTGTTAATGAAATCTTGACTTGCAGGTCCCAGTTTTGCAGAGATGTACTATCACGAAGATCACTAGCACCTAAATTTAGGGTGTCAAAATACCCACCTGTGTCTGTTAGGCACTCGGGTGGAATTCAGAGCAAAACACTGCTTGATGCCAGCACCTCCAACATTCATAAGGGTGGCTTAGCAGCCTTGGTGGAGTTGTGTGCAGTTTCAACCACACCTGGCTCTAGTGTAGGGCAAACATATCTGAAACTTATGCCCTGCAGGGCTCAGGCATTTCAGCCCTACCGACCTTCCTTCCATGGTACACAGCTCCAGTCATGTTTTCCAACAAGCAATTGGAGGTCTCCTGTTAAGGCATGTTGGGTGGTAGTGCTGCCACCAGCTGTGTATTTCAGCCAGCGCAGGGGTGACTGTGCTTTGTGAGCTGCCCGAGAGCAGCCCCCTGTCCTCCTAAACCCGGGTACATCTCCACTTACTGACCAAACAGCTACAGGAGGTAGTGAGGCAAACACAACACAACTTTTCTGACAGCTTTACAACAATATAGCTCCGTTGGGAGGGCGCCAGAATGACCAAAATCGGTTGTCTCACCTATGAATTAATTTGTGGGAGAACTGTGTTATAAATTTTGCCTGTGGTGTATCATACTACAAGAAAGACCAAACAAATCATTCAACTGACATTATATTTTGCATCTGATGCTCACCAAAAGTGAACTTAGGGTCAAGTGCAAGAATAAATCAGGAATATTTTCTGTGTATTTTGTCTAATCATTCAAGCATTTCTGACTCAGGCACTTACTGATCCAGAAGTGATTCTTAAATATTTAGTAACCTTCAATGACTTGTAGCTCAGAGCTTCAAGGAGATCCACTTACTTCTCACACAACCAAAGAGTCTGATTTTTATGTATATGTAGAATGGCCATCCAGAAATCTGTAGCAGTCCTCCCAACCCTAAGTGCTCTCATCAGCAGTGTAGGTTAAAATACATACCTGGACAGCCATCAAGGAATACACACTCTCAACATTTCTTGTTGCTCAAGAAATTGTCTCACATTTCATGTGTTCTGTTCAGGACTAACAACATGCTATTTTAGTGAAAGGAGAACAATAAGAAAAAGTTATATCAGTCTGCACCATAACATGCTCTGGCGACTGCTCTGTAAATTTCTCCCCTCTTTCCTTCAAATGCTGTTTGATGTAAAATGAGCATACGGCAGACAATATATTAAATATTAGATATTTTTGGTAGGGGTTCTAAGTATGAGGCAAAAGCCTTCTCAGGTGTTGCTTTTTAAATAAATTAACCTCAGAAAGTAGATGCATTTTGCAAGGCTATTTACAACAGATTTGTATTGGATTTGTTCTGGCAATTTCTCATTTAGACTGACAGCTTGCAGGACATTTAGGAAGAGGATCACCTACTATCTGGATTTTGATCAGCCTATGACAGGAGATACAGGCTGGCTCAAAAATGTAGAAACAGGGCTGGAGAGAATTGTGAAACTCTAAAATCAAAGTGTGGTGCTTTGCAGCATATCTCCTCAGACAACTCAGAAGATGTAGTGCAGAAGGAATGAGAGTGGGAAACTACTAACAGTTAACCAGTATCCTGCTTTAGGTACCTGAGTCAATTTGTTTTGATAAAACTTGAGACATTTGATCTGAAATTCAGGGCAAGACACAGATCATGGTGCATTAAAGAGAATGGCAGAATAATGCTGAGAGATCCCAAAATTTTACATGTCATCAACAAATGTCATTAGCCTCAAATTTTAGCTGATTAGAGCTAAATGGTTTTTTTTGGTTTTGGTTTTTTTGTGGTTTACATTCAGCATCCAAACATACAGTCCTTGTCTAACTTTTCTTTGAACTTTAGTAAAACTTTGACTGAGGTTTTAAAAAGGCCAGGCTCTGGAACATAATGTGAGCTCCTGGGACTCTGAATACTGCCTGCAATATTGTTGGTGCTTTTATCAGGGTCTTGATACTGCCTTTGGTACACGGATGTTTGCATTTGGTGATTCCTCTACTTGTGTTCCTATTTGGTATGGGCTTATTTATTTTCGTTTCCATCCCAACATGCTTTTTGTCTTTCTGTTTGAATGCCAATTTTAGATAGATATTCATGTGGAGGAAAAAAATAAAAACACCGACATATGGAGAATATTTGGGGTATTGGCACAGTTATTTGTCCTCAAAAGGTTTGGTATTCCCTTGATTATGTTTCAGATATCGTACTGTTTTGAGAAAGCCATCTGAGGCTCGCAGACAGAGTACTCTCAGACTAGAAATACTGTATATTTTAAATGAAATATAGTTCTCTCTTTTATTCTCCTAATAAAACCTCCATTTTCAAAAGGTTTTTTTAAAAGGATCCTTTGTGTTCAAATCTGACTTTTTCTACTTGTCAAATAAATCAGATATTTTTTCTGAAATGCCTGGATTGTGTGCCCTGACATGCTTATAAACTAAATGCAGGAACAGCAGAACCCCACTGCAGAAATAATTACTTCATGCAAGACGTCCACAACTTGTTTCCACTGTTTAAACTCAGACACATTGTTCTTATTTCCACTACTCACAAGACATTTGTTCTTTTCACTGTTCCATACTTTGAGTGGATGAGGTTCATCTGGTTTGTTGATATTATAAAATATGGAATTCTTGTATTAATGGTTATAAAATCATATGGGAATACTTTACACCATGTCTTTGTCATGATGCAGTATTAACTGATATCATACAGAATGAGTTAACATGATATTAAATTACTCCTTTTTATGTCATTCACATTTTTTCTCTGTAAAGCTTTTTGTATTATGTTATATTTATGAAGTGAGTAAATGTGATACTGAAAAAAGCTCTCAAAGCAGTTTTGACCCTAATTTAGCAATATTTAAATCAACATATTAAGTATGAGACTCCTGAAAAGCCACCCCTCTATAAATGATATTTTAAAATACTGTAATATATTGTTGGTACAAGTGTCCAACCACAAAACCACCACTAAATCAGTTCATATTGTTAATGTCTGTTTTGCTGTTATAAAAGAATGCAAGGTAGAGGTAGTCATATTTTCTTTTATGGCAGAAAAGATGGGGAGTGTTTGACATGGTTCTCAAAGCCAGGTCAGAAGAGAACTTGAGCTGAAGTCGGATCCATATCTTAGAAGGTCTTAAAAGCCTGACTAAATGAGAAAAGCAATTTCAATTTTTTTTTTCCCTGAGCTGTAAGAGCTGCCAAGGAGATATCAAATACCAGAGCAGTCGGACAAAACTCAGATGCTTGTGTATTATTCCAACAAGTTCAGAATTATTTTCAGGGACTCATAGAAAGGTTTGAGTTGGAAAGGACCTTAATATCATCTAGTTCCAATTCCCCTGCCATGGGCAGAGATACCACCCACTATTATCAGGTAGCCATGTACCCCCTGTTGTGATTGTATATTAAAAGAGGCAGATTAAATGCAACTTAGCATTGTATATAGGACTTAGGTACAATGCAGGACCATTTTAAAATTCTGATATTGACAATGTGTTTTAACTTAAGAGGTACAAAATATGTGAACAGCCAGTATGGAAGGCCCCAGAAGTTTGGGTTTTTCCTCCCAGGTAATGCTTTGATGTTCCATAAAGCTGGGTTCATTTTCATGCACATTCTATCTGTATTTTAGGCCTAAAAATAGTTTAAAAATCAATCTATAGTCACTCTGGAGGAATTAGGGGTGAGTTAGACTTTTTGTTAGCCACTCTGTAATTGGTGTAAATGAACATACTCTGTAGTGGTGATGAGTAAGTCCTGGTGCTAATAACATAAATGGCAAACCTCGTGCTGTGGACTAGTGTCACATAAGCTTCTTGATTTCTTTTTATATGACCTTTTATTAATCTGCTGTCCTCTTCTTCCTTTCAAAATCTCATGATAATAGTCTGTAGATGAAGAGGGTCTTGATGTTACAATAGATATAAAATACATAGCAGTAGACAATGGGAAAAAAATAGGCATTCCTAAAGGGCCATGCAGCTTGTTTGGCATATGCTCAGTGCCTTGACTCAACAGGTTGTTTCTGCTGTGTATTTGGAGGTGCCAGCATCACGGATAATGACCCACTTGTCACAGATGGACTGGACACAGGCATCACAAAGAAGAATTATATCCAAGGTAGCTGGTATTACCAAATCTCTACCTGCCAAGGACATTTTCACCTTCCAGAAATACTAACTCTCCATCTGCCTAAATCATTGCTGTCAGCACTACCAATATAGTCATTAGCACCACTGTGGATTGTGTCCATTATACTTACTTTTTAACATTTTCTGTTTTCCTAGAACTCATCTTTTGTTAATGATCCTTCTCTGATGTCAATAAATGTGACATCAGAAAATCTGAAGTATCATCTGCTGGTATTTCATTTTCACATAGTGACTCAAGAATAGCCCTGGTCAAGATATTCTACCAGAACATCAAGAGAGGGAAGGTAGGAGGAAGACCTTTGTGAATTTTTTCCTCAAGCTTGAGAGGTTCTTTGGAGATTCAATAGCGTTTTTATTTCTGTAGTGTAAAAAATGTAAATGTAAGGGAAATAGGAAAAGCATCAGGCATGATTTAATTCTGCCCTTGATTTGATTTAAATTTTATGTGGTTCTGGTTGCTGTTATGCTATGGCTGAGCTACAACTCACCATCCACTGTTGTATGCATATCATATCCTACCATGATTGGTATAGCTGATTCTGGCTTTTCTAGAAATCCTCTTGGAGGAGAGAGGGTTCACTCTCTGAAGTGAAATCTGGATTATTTCTGACAGAGGAGGATAAAGCCTAAAGGCTTGCTTCTCTGTCACTAATGAGTTGAGAAAAGTCATTGATCCCATGTTTGTCCCATCTTCCTTATTTGGAACATTCACATAAAATATTTCTTATCCACTGAGTTTCTTGCATGAGAATAACTTTGCAAGTTAAAGCAAGAAGTATTTGGAAAGAGTTGTTGAAAATCCACGAGGAAATAGTATCCATTTTCATTATTGAACAAGAATCCCTTTCCCTATGAGCTGACAATATCCATATGATATTGCAAGGCAATTTCTGATGTCTTTAGTCAGTGGTTAGAGAGGCTTTACAGAGAGGAAGCTCCCAGCTCCTATGGAACTTGTAGTTAAAATACAACCCAGGGACCCAGGCAGTAGTCAAAATAATGAAAAATTACCATATGGAGCTTTTTTACTAGAAAGCTGAGGAATGTACCTTTTGCATATTACCATTTCTCAGCATACACTTGATGTGCTGAGGGAAGGCTTCATGCACAGCTTTGCTTCCTCGTTGCAGCCATATCTATTTCTAACACACTAAACAATCTGCTTTTCTAAAACTTTCTTTTTGCTTCACTCCTGCTGTGTCTTTTTTTAAAATAATTCTAGTTCTCTCTGCCAGTTCCCATATATCTTTCTCACTGTGAGCTGCTCCCATTACCACTCCCTTTTCCCTGAGGCTCTCGCATATGATGCCAATTTTTATGTTGAGAGCCCAGATACCCACTTGACTGTGGAAAGCAAAGACCAACAGGTCAACCTACAGATCAACCAAATATTCTTCTGAAATATTTATGTGTCAAATCTGAGCTAACTGAAAAGGTACCTTATACAGTAAATGGGAAGATATAGATCTTTTCAGAGGTTGATTTGTCTTCCTCCACTGAGGAAGCTGAAAGAGCTGTCTCAGATTACATATGAGATAAACAAGAAAAGTAATATCATTCTGTGTCCAGTGCTTCTTTCCATCTGTGCAAGAAATGATTGTCTGCTTTCTCCTTCCCTTTCAGAGAACTGGGCCTTTCAATAAGCAGAGGAGTAAATAGTAACTGCTGTAGGGCTACACTTTTTTTTATAGAAGTAGTTTAAGTTCAGGACATTTTCAGTATTTGCTTTTATTTAACCAAAAAGTAATGCTTTGTATTTTTCCTTTCTTTGTTTTTTTTTTTTTCCTTTTCTTCTATTTTCTTAAACAAAAGCTGATATTTACTGTGTGCTTCTGTTAATTAGTTACTGGCATATTGCTCCTAAGAAACTCCTTCCGGCCCTTCAGTTCCATTAGGCTGACTGCTGGACTGCTTGCAGCTAATGCTTTCAGACATATTTTTTCCCTTCTGTGGTTCTAGCAGATATGGCAGGATCATCTGGATGTACAGGGCGAGATCTGAACCTGTGAAAGTTCATTCAGGGTTCACTTAGCCCAACATAAATCAACTTCATTCAGGATGTAATAAACCTTCAAACAATTTAGGGACTTCAAAAATAGACAAAATTTGGTGATTACTAGTATATAAAATGTTTTTGCTATTTACATCCATCAAAATTCAATTTAATTTCATTCATCTTAATCCTCACTTTTACAATTGAGACAGAGTGAGGTAAGTCTGCTCAGCTGCTCTATTTTTCTTATTATTTTTAATGAATGATTATAGTATGGTTCTTTGGAGTGAGAATATTAATTGCTACTGCTGTGAATCAAGTGCAAGCTCTGGCAGTGTGCTTGCCATCTTACAAAGTCATGAGTATATAGTGACTTATTGTCTCTCCAGGTGTATAAGAAAAGAGTCTCCAGCTTCCAAAGAAAAAATTTTATAAACCAATCACCTGGGGTCCCCCCTCCCCTCCTCCCATGAGTATTCTTCCTTACTTAGCCCACACATCAAGTTCTCAAAAGGGGTGAATTTATATTGACATGTGAAATCATTATTCTAAACAGATTTTGTGATTTGAGGTCCAACTATGAGAATTCTTACTGGGTCTGCCTTGGATGTGCAGTAAGAGTAGAAAAATTTAGGTAATCATTATACATGCCTGAACACATTGTAAATTTTGCATAGACAAGTTTTAAAGACACGTACACACTTACATATGCTTTAACATATGTCTATTGCACAGGATCAAGCTAAAAGGATACTTAAAATCAGAACTACACTTCTAGGATTCCTTCATTTAATAAAAAGTAGAAATTGTCAAACTAACTGCCTTACTTAAATATATATTTCGAAGTATATATTCCTTCTTTTTCTTGAAAAAATAGTTCCATTCGATATGTTTAAGAGATACTCCATTTTGGATTTCTGCTGCCTATATTTTCCTCTGTGGTTCAATGACATAAATAAAGCTTATAATAGGTACTGGTAGATAACATTTACAGTTATTTATTCAGGAAAATTATTAAGGGCAGTAAGAAGGTTTGATGTACCTTGTAAAGGCTACATTTAAACTGAAAGCTGTTCGAATCTATCCAGCATCAAATGATTCAGATGCTGTTAAGAGAATGGAAGCTATTCTTAACCCACGTTCAATCTAACAATAGATTTTTTGGCAATGTATTGCTGGTATTTACACATCACTGAAGTCTTATTTTTTCAACCTCTTTTATCTTAGAAATATTTCATAGCTATGGAATGTTGTGTATTGTTTGGTTTATTTTTTTTTGCATGTGTAAAACTGCAAATTTGCAATTAGAGCATTGCAAGTCCTGAGATGCTGCTCCCACAGTGCAACCTGTGTGGGTTCATGGGGTCATGAATGCACAACCAAGCACAGGATTTGATCCTAAGAGGCTTGGTTTTTTTTCATCTGATTTCATGACAGTGTCTTACCTCCATTTAAAATACAAGTATTTTACATACCATCCTATTCTGCAACTTCACCTGCCATTTTGGATAAGTAATTTCCATCCTGTGGTTTTTGTTCCCATATGGTATTGTAAAACAATTGTAAGAAAACAGATGTCTGAGATTTCAAACAGCAATTAACTGCTATACTTTACTGACATATATTTCTCATTGTGATAGTGAGAGTTTTTTTTCTTATTGTTGCCAACTTTCCAACATTGGTATAATGAAAGTAGTGAAACATCAATCAGTGAAAGGTATGAAAGAAGTGCAAGAAAAAAAGAGAATGGAATGCAAATCTGTCAAGAGTGACTTTAAGAGAAATGTACTAATTGACTTAAATCGAAAAAGGTTTCATCAATTTTTTTTTTAAGTTTATGTGCCATCCAAAGAGTTAAGGTTGGTCTGATTGTTAAGATAGTTTCTAGATGGCTGGGGACAAGTGAGTCTCCTGTGTGTGACTCTCTCCAGTATGTGCTTATGTAGACCTTATTATCTGTTGCTGGGAGGTGTGGCACTGCCTTCAAAGCAGCTCCAACAAAAGGGATATTCCTGGCTGCCCCTTAATGCTGTTGCCTGCTCTCTGTCAAATGAGGCTGCAGTGTATTTGTATTCTTCTTGTACAACAAAGCATAAAGTGTAGGGTTTATACCACATAATTTTTGTCTACATGCAAGGCTAATTGGTTAGGTTTCCTTTAATTAAATGCAATATAATAAGTCCTACTTCAGCACAAATAATCTCATCCTTGTATACGTCTCTAAGCAGGTCAAACGATCAGTGCATTAGAGACTTCTGTTTCTCTCCAATAACTATGACAGGTACTAAGACAATTTACTCAACAATTTGCTCAATTTACTTAAATTAATGAATATTCAGCATGGATTTGTGGAGTTTGAGTACTGCAAGTACTTAAGACTTTTCCATTATAGACAATGTATTATTGGTAGGTTCAGGGCCACATGTTTAGAAACAGCCATGGGGATAGCTGAAATATTCTAGGTGATTTACATTTTTTAAAAATCCAGTTCCTGGATGAAGAGCATAAAATCCACATAGTACAACAGAAGAATACAAGGAGAAATAAATATGAGGTGAATATATAAATTACAGCAGTAATAAAGTGTGTTAACCTAGGATTTATGCATTCATTTCAATTGGATGTGGGCTGAATTTTTTGTTACCTGACCACTTCAGTTTAATAGCTATTGCCTTATGGTAATCTTTTGGACAGAGAAGAGAGGTCAGAGAAAATAAGTCACTTAGCCTTTCAGAAATAGCTTTTGTTAGGTGAGAAAGCAGTTATAGCTTTCTGACTTTCTGAAGTGCAGTTCCATCATAGCCAGGTGTATGCTTTTCTGCTACTTTTTTTCCACAGTCTGCCTCCATTTGTTTGTCAAGGCATGCTTCTCAGCAGGGGTTTTCCATCTTATCTCTTTACTGACATTTTTGTTTTCTTTCTCTCCACCTTCATTCCCACACACAGTAGTATCTCAGTTGTATCTTGATGTGAGCACAGGAAAAAAGATACAGCTTTCCTTCCAGCATCTCAGTAGAGCTGTCAGTGGCTACTGAGTAGAAGCCACTTATAGCTGTGGACATTTCCACAATCTAGACACTGCTTTTTAAGAAGCTGGGGTTTGGGGTTTGTTGGGGTTTTGGTTTTTTTTGGGAGGGGGGTATTGATTTTTTTTTTTTTTCCTGAGGGGTAGAATATGTTGAATATGACAGCTATCATGACCACCCTCAAGTTCTATAAAATGACTACTACAGAATTTTAAACATCTATAACTGAAGGGAAAAATTCTATCTATATAACTCAGCAACATACATTCTCTCAGGTAGATCGTGTACCCCCTTGATATGATGTTACTGTGAATTTAGCTAACGTGAGCTAAAATATTTTTCTGAAATCAGCATATTACAGACAATCATAAAGAAAAGGTTTTAGGGGAAAAAGCATATTTTTTAACAGATCAACTGATACTGTTCAAAAACACAAAAAAGCTTTGGGCATACAGAAACCTTCACGAGTAAGATCCCCAGATCTGCCCTAACACCATTAACACACAGTCAAATTCCTCAAAAATATGAATTTAAATTCCCAAAATTTATAAGTCTGATCAATTATTTGTAACAGTGTACATAATATTAGCTAGATATTCATATAACTGGACAGATTGCATGTTCCAGTTAATTGCCATTGGTTTTGAGCATGCATATTTCAAAAGCAAACATTACTTGTACACTTCAAGATTTTTCTGCTAATGAAGCAATAACATTTTAGCAAGAATGGATAATGAATTTTTAGTACAGAAATACACAGCAGCAGCATTTGAACTGCAGAATCACTTTCTCTGTTCTACTTGAACCATTGCTTCATTTGCTTGAGTAGAAAGAAATATTACAATTATCTACTAATTATGTTAATGCTATAGGAGAAAAAATGTAATTTCAGCCCACCTAGAGAATTACCTGTCTTATTCTACCTAGTTTTACCAACTATTTAAAGGATTCTGAGCTCTCAAAGTCCAAAAACAATCTGCTAATAGTATAATAAGCAAAAAAACCCGTCAAAAAACTTAAACCAAAAAAAAGAATAATCCAAAAATATAATTTCAGTATAATTCTTTGGAAACTCCTTAATATTTCCTCATGTGCTGTCTAGCAAATAAATAACTGAGAATTTCAGTAGCGATTAAGTAATGACGAGAGGTCATGGAAGCAAAGAGAAAAGTGATCACTGGAAAACAAAGCAAATTTTACTCTTGTGATAAATAATTGTGATCATCTCTGTACCTGTCCCCTGCTTCCTTAACTGGAAAACCTCAGAGCTGTCTTTTGTTGGTTCTGCTGTTTCTAATAACAGTAATTGATAGCTACCAAGGTGAGCATGCGAGAAGGTGGAAATCACTTGTCATAGCCTGGAATCTCCTAGCATGTGTACAGTCAGGGCTGACAAGCGAGGAGACACAAGACACTGAACCACAAGCTATTTCCTCTGTGCAGAAACCTACTTGAGCAGGGTAAGAAGAAGTTTTAATTTTGTCCATCGTAGCATGTTTAAACTTTGCTCATGTGATAGAAAAACTAGAGGAAATGAGGGTCTCCTTCCTTTAGTACACTGTGGAGAAAATCATACAGGCAACTGTCTGCAAGATAGATTTTAAGTAGACTATCTATATTTTCTCTGCTGTGATTATAAACAATAAGTCCAGATAACTGGACGGTTATTCTGCATGGTAGATGTCTGGAGAGAAGCCCAGTGTCTGGTGAAATTAACCCAACTACCTATGCTCTTACCCTTGCCACACCCTTTTCATGTTTATGGCAGAGAGAAATATCAGCAGTCACAGTTCCTACAGCTACAATCACGAAGTTTCTGAGCTTCACAGAGCCTTGGATTTCCTACCCCTCCCTCCCCAGACAGTGGAGAAATGCTAGAAGCAGTAGGTAGGAAGAAATGTACTGGCAGCTTGTAGGAGTGTGAGATGAGTATGTGATGAAGGGGTGTGGCAAGAGTGTAATGGCAGAAAATCTGAAAAGTGGGAGTCCTTGTGAAAAGAAAGAGGTGAACAAAAACTAGAGCAGGGAAATGCATGCTTTATTTAGAGTGGTAGCTGAAAAAATATGGGGTGAATGTAATAACAGGTATTATGGAGACGTGAGTCATTGTAGAAGGAGAGGATTTGAACAGGAAGACTTAGAAAAGATTTGGAGGGAAATTTTAAAAGACAAGGAAGAGCTAGGTAGCGTATAGACTAGCTTTTATATGGGAAATGTGTAAGCTAGTGGTTAACAAGCCCAGAAAAGAACCGATTTGGGGGAGATACAAAATAAGTCTACAAAATGGTGAGTATTAAGGAGAAGGTAGGTTATTTCTTTCACTCTTTCAAAAAAGAAGAATTAACTTTTGATGAAGTTAGCAGTATCTGAACTCAAAAAGAAGAAAAAACAAGACTTGTGAAATTTTTTGTCTGATGATGTCCTTGAAAGTAAAAGCTTATATAGACTTGAGATAAAAAAGGTCTGAGGAAGATAATGTCACTTAAAATTGCTAATTATGTAGAAACCAGAGGCAATTCAGCAAATCCACTGAAATGAAAATGTTTGGAGTCTGAGAGAATTCTGGAAGCATCATGTACACTTGTTTTGTTCTTATTTCACCTTAGGTATTTGCTTACAGCGATTGCTAGAGAAAGCATACTGAGTTTGGTGATCCTTGGCCTGACACAGCATGGTTGCATTTATTTTCTAAGTAGGCATGAGAAAGAGAAAAAAGGAGAGTGCTGTTATAATTCAGGAAGTATTATGGAGGCAGCATTCAGGAAATACTTTTTTCTCAGAAGATACATTTCAAAACTATATACTTAGGAATTATTATTTTAAAGTCAGTCTTCCTGAGTACTGTATCCTAAGTAATATATTTCTATAGAAATATATTCCAAATCTATTTATAGCAGTCTCTAAGTAATCTGTCTGAGATGCTTTGCTTTGATTACTATATTTGTAAAAAACCCAGCAAACCCAAACCAAAACAAATAAACAAAACAAAACAAAACAAAAAAAATTAAAAAAAAACCCAAGCCCCTCTTAATAATATTCTATTTCATTTAACCTAACTGGAAAAGATTTATCTGAAATCTGTATTGATGTCAGGGAAATTAGACTTGTGCCAGTTAACTCAAGAGGCTGTCATACAATGGTTTATCTCAGACAAAGCCTTCTAAAACCACCACGTCATAAAAAGGCCAAAGGTCACTCTTTTGTATGGCCTTCCATCAAACTGTGTTTATGGACACCCAAAAGCTGAGCTCCTGGAGAACACAGTAGGGGTCTTAGCACTGTGTGGCGCCTGTCAGTGCAATGAGAGACACATCAGACATCTGTTTCCTTTAATTTATTGATATTGATAGGTGCATTTTAAATGATTTTGTACTCAGTAATAGTGATGAATAGCTTAAGTGTGATATACACACAATAGAAGTACCATACTCAGGTAACCATGCAAAGAGCTGTACAGGAAGCTGCTTAATCTCCCTTACTAATGCCTGAAAGGATGGTGACATCCATCAAATAAGATATAATTGTCTTTCTCTAATATAAGTGAGTATTACAAGTATCTTAATATAGTGGATCCAGAAATATCTTAAATCTGGCAGATTAATAAACAAACAAGCTCAGCATAGTGGCCAGCCAAGAGGTCAGATCACATTGCCCTGAGGTTAATTGGAGTTTTTCTACTGAATTAAATTAGGTAAGTGCTCAGTAGAAAATGCTTGAACTTTCCTGAATGGTTTCCTTTCATGGAGGGAAGGAGAACATAAGCAAGATTTGGTTACATATTACATCCAAGGCACAACTTTTTCTTGTGGTTTTAATCCGTAAACCAAACCTCACTCTTTTGCTTTTCTTATCTTTATAACCAATCTTATCTACTATCTATCAGTAATATACTTTAAACAGCCAGGACTGCAAAGAAACTAAACTTTCTCACTGGTTTTTATTATGGGGTGTTTCTGTTGTGAAGACAGCAGGCAAAAAATGGCAGCCCACAGCCTTGGTCTTGCAAACCACAGTCAAAAGTCTGCACTATTTTTATTGAGAAATCCCCTCTTGCTGAGTATCTGTGACTTCCTCTGCATCATTTAGAGAGTGAACAACCTGGCATTGTTAAAAACTTCATCATTCATTAGGTAGGGATAAACAGGAAAAAAACGAATGTTAGGAATTAATATCAGTGTTAATTAAACTTTATTCTGATGTCCATCTCGTGTAATAGTTACTCTATCCTTTGCCAATTTGAATGTCAATCTAGTGATATCGAGGTCTACTTATCCTAGATGAAATTCACAGTATTGGACAAAGTTCTGGATCATACTGGAACAGCTACTTTCAAAGCTTTTAAGACATTGAATGTAAATATGAATGCATTTTTTTGTGTGTGTGTGCATGTATGAGGTCAGGAAAAGAAGAAAGGAAGACAAAGAAGAAGTGAAGAAGGCGAAAAAGAGCAAAACAGTAGTACTTTCTTAAAAATCTTACGCCTAAATCCATACTTAACCATGTCAATAAAAGTGATTTAAACTCTAAAATTGAGACCAGTGGAGAATTGCAGGTGATTAACACTTCAAAAAATTGATCTTTAATGTAGAAACCTAATATCTACTAATCAAATCTGAAAGTTTTCATGAGCTTTGCTCATGCCCATAGAGGCTGGTTCTTAGTCATATTACCCTTCATCCCATTAATATATGTTTATGAAAATCAAAGAAAAGGAGCTCAGAAGTTTAAGCAAGAAAAGGAAATATGGTTAGAAATCGAAACAGAAAATGTCAGTGTTAGCATAAGTTTTATTTTTGTTGTTGATTATATGAAGCTGTACCTCGAATGTAAATCTTTGGGGGATTTTTAAAAATGTTACTGTTTTTCATATACATTTTCTGGAAAGTGTTCTAATTTGGTATCAAAATTAACTCAAGACACAGACAGAAGAACTTTTAGTTTAGGGGGAAAAGTACCCTATGAGAATCCAGTCGTGTTTTTCTTAATATTTTTTTGTTTACTTTTTCTTTTAACTAGTGATAGTCTTTTACTTACTAGTAAGTATGTCTCAAAAGGCTAAGACAAATCAGTTAACATCAAAATATTGAGATGCTCATTCAAATTTTGTTTGTTTTCTCATAGGCTCTCACCAATTGGAAGTTGCTTCTTTTTTCTCTTTCATTTCAGAACTGATAGTTTATTAGAAAGAGAAATTTTTATAGAAACAGCTTTGATAGAAACAAACAAAAACTGTTGTTAAGAAATCTTTTGACAAGGTGGTAGCACTTTCTGTCAAGCTACATCTTGGAAGTAACATCCTTTTCCCCTTTAAGTAGAGCAGAATTAAGGCTTACTTATTCCCCCTCCTGAAATAGATGGTCCAGATCCATTCTGTTTTCTAATTTACATTGTTAAGATTTGACTTTAAGTATCACAAACACGAAGGTCTTTGGGGATTAGAATGTTTTCTTTTAATTATTTTCATATATGATAAATAAACCAAAAAAAGAGCCAAATTTATAGGTCTTGAGTTCATCAAAACATTAAAGAGAAAACAAACAAACACACTTCCACCCTTGCCAAGTTTTGAATTTTCCTGGGAAAGGAAATCCATCTCCTTATCAGTCCAAATCTAGACTTTTCTGCTCCAAACTGAATATAACCACATACCAGCTACTGCTTATATGTTTTCAGTAACTTATAAGCTCCTAGAAGATTGGGAATAGCTCATTATAACAGACATAGAAAAGCATAAAGTGCCACTATACACATTGGATGATTTAAAATAATTCTCTTCCCTAAATCATCTGCCTACACCTCATTTGAGAGAAAAGCTAAAGGGGAAAAAAGGGAAGTGATAAGAATAATTCAAGAGAACCAGTAGCTATACATATCCATAGTTACATAACTGCATGTGTGTGTGTGTGTGTGTATATATATATATATTTCATAGGTATATATTTAAATATTTCATAATAATGTGTGTACACTTCAAATATGTATACACTTCACTCTTTAGGGCCTGGGAAATAGCAGTTAGGAAAAAAATGGAAAGCTTGTAGTGAGACATTTTGGCTGCTTTGATTGCTGGCTTGATGTCTTTTCCCATTCTCGTCCACGAATCCTTCTCTCTTCCCTCGTACACCCTGGTAACTTACACTTAGTGCTGAAACAACCTGCAGGCACTTGAGACAGAGGGCTCCAGTACTTGTACAATTATTTGTCAGTGTTTTACCTCACGCTTACAGTGTCCCTGTGTGGGACTCTTCCACTGAAGAATTCATGGAGATAGATGGAGCCCTTGATTGGGGAGAAATCTATGTGAAAACGGAGAAAGAAGAGAAGGACAAGTTTTATTGAGTCCCTGGAGATTCAAAGGAAGGAAATCCGATGTTTCTCATACTCTGAGCAGTTCTGTGTATTTTTCAGTCAGGAATTGTGCCACTGGCAAAATAATTAAAGGAAGGAGTTCCCTTGCAGTGATGTTTTTTTGCTCCTTATCTAAGCAGCAACAAGAGTACCACAGATCCAATATAAGATGTAGCTTAGAAAGTGAAAAGAAAGGAAGGAACATTTCCCTAGTTATGAATATACTTGCAGTGCTCTATTCACAGCATGAAAAAGAGGGCTAATAAGATAACAAAGTGTGTGATGAAGTGCAGCAAGCTTGAACTGCTCTATGCAATGTGTGAGTGGATACAGCCATTAATAACTCTTTCAGACTCTCAAGAGCTGCAACCTAAACATTATTAATACACTTATCCTAACAGCCACTATATGGGAGGTGACACAGCATCTTCAGAGGAGTCCAGCTTCGCCCTGTGGTCCTGAAGAGCTTGATTCTTGGGAGGAGATATTTAGGCAGGAAGGGACCGAGATGCAAATAGAGGGGCCCAAAACATATTTTTTTCCTTTATTTTACATTGTACGATGAACTACATAAGATCCATTTTGTTAGGTCTAACTGAATTCACTAGATGATCAGTAGAGGGAAGAGCTCTATTTTGAGTAGTGAAATTAGAGGAAAATCTCCTTCATGGTCCCCATTCCTTTGGTACGGTATAAATAGCTGTTATTTCTCTGTTTGCTACATCTCCACACTCCAGTGCTTCCCAAACCCTGTTAATTTACCTGGCTGCTGTGCTTCTGCTTGCCCTGCCCACCTGTCACAGAGCTGTTACTGTCCTCAGACCACCCAAGCCGTTCCACAGCTGACACACTTGCACCTTTCACTTAAAAGAGCAGGGATTCTTTGCTTAATTGGTTGATCAACTGATAGACAGCTCAGCTCAGCAAATAATTTCTAAGGATTTATCTGATACAAAAGGGCAGCTCAACTTTCTCCTCCAAAGACATCAGGCATCAGCCCCTTCATGGGCTGACTGACAGGTCTAGTGTTAATCTAAGTCTCCTGTCTAATGAAAATTGTCTGTATTTGGAAGAAGGATGGGAGAGCCAGGCATCCCTTTCTATATCATTCCTTCTATTCTGGGGAGACACCACTCCTCTGTCTAGTGGTATGCTCATCCACAGCATGGAAAATAGGAGCTCAGTCATTTCCCAGAAAAAACTCCAACACCCCTAAACATCTTTTATACACTTTTATTTTCTCAAATATATGGCAAAGGAGGGGATGTTCCTGCTTTATTTCAAGGAATCTCTGAAAAAAAAGTACAAAATTGCAGTTACTAATGAAGTAACTACTGTGTGTCTGTTCCCTTTCGATCTCATCTGACAGTGAGAAGCACAAGCTGCCCTTGCTGGGAAAGACTGGATGCTGAGGAGATCTGCACTGCTTCAGATCACTCCTCCCAGCTACAGAAATACATGAGCAGTAGCTGTTCACTTCAAAGAAGCTTTATGAAGACAAGGGCCTTTCTTTCAGTCTGCCCTGCAAAAGTCTTTAGCAGCTTATACTAGATGAGAGATAGTGTAGACATGCAGCAGCTCTGTGTGACTCATCACTAACACCTTGGGAAAACATTTTGAAAGCAACACTGGATCTGTTGTCAATCATAATCTACATAGCCACATGCACTAACCAGGAAAATGAAAATTGCAAGATTGATCATTTGGTCTCCTATTCAACCTGTTACTACAATGAAATAGTCAGAATTCTTATTGTTTTAATAGTTTAAATTACCTTAATATTAAGTGAAGATAAGAGGCAAACTTGCCTCTCCATACTGGATTACCTCTTTCATGTACATGTTATTGATCTACTGTATGTATACTGAATTGTCTAAGAGAAGAGTAAACCAAATTGTTAAGTGCTTCAACCACAGGGAAAAAAAAGCAAGGAGAGTCCCTTGTGAACCTTCCTTGTATTGTGCATTACCATTAAAATTCTTAAAATATTTATGTTTTCAATTAATGTTTAGAAAAATGAAGTGCACATGTAGAATTCAAGAAATACTACTTCCAAAATTATACAGACTGTCTTGGCTCTCTCATTATGTTTAAGTGTAATTTGGATCTATACCTACACTAATATAACATTATGGTGTTTCATTATACATCCGTGTTAATATTTAGAATCAAAGCTCTATAAGAATAAAATTATTTTTGTGGCAATGAGATAAAACAGCATAATTGTAAATAACTTGCATAATCCAACATTAATTTACTTTGAACTTTTAAAACTTCTATTTGAATTTCAATAAAATTCTTAAAATAAGAAACTATCAGACTGGTTAGTCTACAAAATAGGTAGTGTGATTTTTGAGAGCTATACAAATACCCCACAATTAGAGTATTTTTCAGTTTTGAAACCCAGTATCTACCCTATTCTGTGAGAGACATACACAGTTACACAGAGGTGGAAAAACTTGGGAATTCTTCATCCTTTCTTTCTTCCATCTTTTTTTTTTAATAATGAAATATTAAAACATATATAGAAATAAAATATGGGTATGAACAGATTCTTATAATTTTACTTAGACAATTGATTGTAATTATAAATAACAGTTTCTAGCTTGATTTCTAGACCATGTCAGGACATCTGTAAATATAACATGGAGTCAGATTCCTGTCCTAATAACTGAAGAAGGCAAGCATCTAAATATGAGTTAACCATACAGTTTGTGTTTGTGTCAGTAGAAAAAAAATATATGTTTAATGGAGGGGATTCAGATGACCTGCATTAGAGGCTTGCCTCAAGATGAGATAAATCCTTATCTGCAGATTCATTTCTCCAGCTATTGGCTGCAGAGAGAAAAAAATTGCTTAATGTTCTCAAGCTTAAGTTATATATTTGATCTCAACCCAAACAATATTTTTATCTTTTCCAGAGAAAGTGGGTATCTTGCTATTTACTGCCAAGTTCTGTAAGGAAACTTGACCAGCTAAGTATAATGCTAAAACCTTTTTTTTTTTTTTTTTAAATGTAGTCCCGCATGACATTTTCTCAACAGCTTATTTTGAAGTTCCATAAGGTTCAAGAATCTCTCTTTTTTCAGAAACAGGCCATTAGGGCCTGAAATTGAGAATGAAGAAACAGGTCAGCATGGTTGCAGCCATGTTGTAAAATGACTTCCTCTGCCCCAGATTCTTTGGAAGCTTTCAATGGGTTTCTGGTATTAATCATTCTTTTCCTGTTCATTTACAATTTGCTGAAGGTGACTGGCAGGTACCAGGAGCAATGCCATAACAGGGCTTATGTGGACTTCAATATTTTTCAATGAAACTTGTTCTTGTGTTGGTATCTGCTTAACTGCTTGATTTGTTTTATACTGAATAACTGCTGACTTTCATATGTACTCAATGTTGAGAGAAAAGCATATCAGACAACATGGTGGAGAAAGATAAGAAAAAGCCAAAAACTGTAGCCATGAGTGAGGGGTCACCAAGTGTCTCTGAACCCAGCAAATGCTGCTGAGAACTTATGGCCACATTTCCATTTTCAAAATACAAGCAGAAGAAATGCATGTGGAGGTGTCGGCAGACCTGAGGCTTTGTTATGGCTGCCCTTCTCAGCAGAGTTTAACACAGATCTGTTTCTGTAAGACTTCTTGGAAGAAAATAATAGATTTCTAAGTGAGACTGCCAAAGATGCACCTTTAACTACTGTCGTGGAATGATAATTGTGAGTGAAAAAGCAGAGGTATTTTTTCACCTTTTTCAGATTATGATTTTAGTGTTTTTTTCTTTATTTAACAACAATAATTTAATAATACCTAACTATTGAGACTGTCTTTTCTGATTTTAGTTTGGAGGACTTTAAGAACAATTTCCAAATCAGTTTTTCACGCCTAGGAAATTTTAAGAAGCTGAGGAATGGGAGGAGTTGGGTAGGATAAAACCACTTTCAGTTTTTCTAAGTCTAACACAATGTTCCTAAGCATTATTGAATTTAAAAATTTTGTTCCTTTTTCAGAGTATAGGTGCCTATTGAAGGTGGGATAAAGAGATGTGCACTTCAACTACGAGAAAAAACGTAATATGATGATTATATATGGCCAGCTGTGGGAAATGTCTTTCTTTGAATATGATTTGGTTCAATTGTGCAAAGTACTCCCCTGGTAGTTTCTTTAGTCTGTGAATCTGTAGAGTCTTCTGTGAAGACTGCTTTTTGTCAGTCATTTTCTGATAAAAGTGAGTCTTATATTGCTGAATAACAGTTTTAGACCTTTTATCTTACATAATATTAATGATATATATAATTTGTTGAGGGATGTTTTCTCTGTTTATTTCCCCAAGGAGCTGACCGCAGAAACCTTCTGCACTAACCTAATGTGTAATTAGAATCAATTTAAAAGACAGGCACCCCCAAATTCTCTGAACAGCAGTAGCAGCCATACTGGTATTGAAATTAAAATCCAGGTGATTTTGATTTTTTGTATGTGAGTTGGTAAGTTTGCTGATCAAGTAAAAATTTAGCTCCAATGATGATGATTCCAGCTACTTGGTATCCTGTATATTCTGTCAAATGTTTCTTGTTCTTTCCTCATCCATTGGGCATATTTTGCCACATTTTTAAATTTTTTATTATTCCTTCCTAATCTTTCAGTTTTTAAATATAAGAGTTCATAAACTATAGATTTTGTTCAGCTTCTTCTCCCACAGTTGCATTGCTGTTTTCTGATTAAATTTATTTATTGTTTGTTATATCACAGATAATTCCTTTAAACATTCTTAAGCATTTTCTAGTATGAGGTTTGCATATTCTAGCGTAAAAATGGAATTACACTGATGATGCTTTTATTACTTTTCCTTATTTTAGCATCATACAATTACTGTTCTCATCAATGGTATTTGTTGAGAAGGTTCCTTGTTCCTGGCAGCATTTATCATACTACATTCATACATGTTTGGTTAAAAAAAAAATCAAGATTTTTTTTCATTACATTGCTGTCCTCTCCATCTAAGAAATCTGAAAGCTTAATGTAAATTACCAATGGCAAATACAGACATTTGTAGCTGCCAGTGGTGTGCTTTCCTAAAGAGAAATCATCCTGGGTTTGCTGCCGTGTAGAGGTGGGGTAATATTCAAGAACAATTTCTTCAGTTGTTGAAAGTGTTTTTCTGAAAAAAAATGCTCTTGTTTTTTTTTTCAAAAGTCCCATTAGGGGAAAGGATGAAAATAAATAATTTTCTGCAACAGTTTTTATGTGTGTTTGTTTGGTTCTTTTTCCCCTTGGCTAGTTTCCTTAGTGGCTTGCTCCCTTATACTAAAGGAAACTCATTAACTTGTGAAACATGAGCAAAAGGACATGATATGTTTTAGCCACTGAAACAGACCTTGTCTATTCACTCGTTTATGAGCAGCCCAGACTTTATGATGTAAAGAATAGTTATTCGAGAAGGAGGTTATGAAAAGTCAATTTCTTCAGCTGTTTTTTGTGACAAGGTTTAAAAAGTTGATGTGTAAATTTTACTGCAGTGTTTTTTTCTCCAGTTTCTCTTTTTATAATAGTTTTGCAGTCAGATACCGAGCACGATTTAAGGCTTAAGTAGGCACAACTTCCCACATATATATCAGTGTCTTTCAGCTAGTTCACTTATAAACATTAAAGAAAATAAGCAGAAGATATCATTTTATACCATCATCCTGATGGTCTCTACTTCACATCCAGTAGCATAAAAATTGGTTATCATTAATTTTTAAAACTACATTTTAAAAGAGAGATGAGACTCGGGAAGTAGCTCACCAAGACTAACTTTTATGCCTTCCAAAGACTCTACTCCAGCAGTTGTTTCAAATCCTCCAGGCTAAGTTGCTACTCTGATGCAACCATCAACATATGAGACACCTTCCATGCTACTATTTATTGGCTTCTCAACGCTAAAGATTATATTTGAAAATTATTTTTTCACATAATAGTCTATATTCACATTACGGGCTCTATTGAAGCATTTCACAGACAGGTGAAAAAGTGATTTGAGAGAAATATGAGCAGCAATCTACTTTTTCCTTTATATATTAAATTTGCTGAACATTTATTGTTGCATTATTTTTTCTTTGTATCAGTAGTTTTGAAAAAAAAAGTCAAATAAAAGTTTGCACGTGCAAATTGGAAAAGAATGCGTAACTGCAATATATGACTTGCATGAGGGCATGAGAAATATTTATAAATGAGAAGTGAGCATTGTGGAGTAACATCTATCTTCCTCTATACTGAGTTATAATTTTTCCCTCTTACAGAATGGGAAAGTTCCAGTTATTCTTATCTGTATTTCCCCAAGGGTGTATGCATAAACAATAGCTTATTTTTAGAATTTAGAGAAGTTCATTTAATGACCCCTTAATAGTGAAATATTTCATAGTTATTGAATATCTGTGTATCCATGTATTTATTGTAAGGAAAATAACCCTGAAGAAGGTAGAGGTAAAAGTGATAAACCACCATGTTAACATCTCTGTCACTGCTTGATGTATGTTCCACATTAAATCTGACATGGAATCAGTTTCTCCACAGAAGCTCTGCCGTCACAGACAAGCTTTATCAATGGTGTGTTGAATCAACGACACCACTTTCATGCGTTTCATAAACTTCTCTTTTAAAGCTGTCTCATTTTTAGTCCTTGATCTTCAACATACATGACTGCTGATGGTAGGGGACAGTTTCTAAGTAAGCAGACAAACAGACAACAGTTTCTGAGGTGCTTCAATTACCATTCAAATAACTAGTGGCCTGTTCCATTACGCAGATTTGGGGAAATATCTCATGCCGAATATCATCAAGAAAGACAGAACCCTTCTGGCTCCTTAAAGGCTGTGGCGGTGCTCTTCATTACCACGTGAGCCAAGCAAGTAAACAGGTGCAGAAACCTGTGAACACAGATGTGTGCAATTGCTCTCATTCCTGTGAGGCTTAGCACACAAAACAGAAGAGAGGATTCTCACAGTGCCAAAGCTAAAAATGCACAGGCTTTACCCGAGCAGGGCTTTCTCTGCTCACCAAGGAAATCACACCATTTGATGAATTATTACACACATAAGATATTACTGTTATATATATTTTTCCTATATAGTCCCTAGAAATTTAGTTTAAAAAAACAATTGGGATTCTCAGCATTTCAAAAGTAGAGAGAAAAATTCTTCTTTTCTTGAAGATTTTCTTTTATTTTTAAATTATTTCTCTAAAATGAGCTACAGTACACTTTTAATCTTAGAATGGACCTTTATTCAGAGTTAATCCTTCATTTCTTTGGAATAATATTGGAATTCTTGACACTCTATCTAAGGTGTATTAGATGTGAAATCACTTTTAAAACAGGAAGAAACAAGAGAAAAAAAGGAGAGTGTAGCTAGGTGGGAGTTGGCCCCTTCTCCCAGGCAGCAAGTGACAGGACAGGAGGAAATGCCCGTAAGTTGCTCTAGGGAAGGTTTAGATTGGATAGTAGGAAAAATTTCTTCACAGCAGGAGTTGTCTGGCATTTAAAAAAACTGGCAAGGGAAGTGGTTGAGCCTCTGCCCCTGGAGGTATATGTAGCACCTGGGTTGGGAGTTCTCTGTTAATGGCTGGACTCAATGATCTTAAGGCTCTGTTACAGCCAAAATGATTCTATGATTCTACAAAATTTTGCAATAGTTAATGAAGGCTTGTATCAAGAAGATATTATCAGATATCTCAGCTACCACCTCTTGGTAAAACATCTAAATATTCAAAATATTTGCTTAGCATACGTGTCTGATCAACATTGCACAGTTACAATGTGAGATGGACATTTAGTCTAAACAGAAAAGATTAATATCTGTTTCAAAAGTAGATATATACATCTAACAGAATTGGGAGGAGAAAGGTAACATTAAAGCTTAGTTTTTGTACTGGTCAAACATTTAAAAACAAATTACTAAAACATGTCAGTATTACCTATATGTGCAGCTTTTTTTTTTTTTCTATAGGTTTCTCTTCAAAGATAGTTACTCAAGATAAATGTATATAAACAGGAAATTTCTTTCTTAAATTCTTCTTTACACCTGAACTGTTTATAATAGGAAACACAATTCCCTGCTTGTGATGTAACATCTGTGGCTGTGAAAAAAAATTATTCTCCTAGAAACTTCATAAATTAACAATGGGAAGGAAGCCATCAATCACAGGTGCAAAAGACCAACCTTTGACATATTCTGAGTGTATACATATACCCATTAAACCCATTTTATTTATAAACAAAATTGAATTATGTGCATACTAAAACTGTTAAAAAGAAGGAATGCATAATTTTCGACTAGAAAACATCAGTGTACTCTATGACTTACATATAATACTATAACACATGGCCTTAGAAGTCTTCAGTGTTTCAGTCTTGCTATCACATGAAGATTCACAATGGATAGTTTTCTAAATTGTATTAGTTTGAATCTACTAACATAATTGTATTGACAAGAAAAGTGGCAGTTTGGATATGGTTTAACCATTTGAAGTAAGATAAGAATTTACGATTTTTATCAGCCAAGTATGTGTTAGAATTCTACAATTTGGATCTTAGCATATGGCACTGAATGACTTTTGACTAGAATTAATGCTCTCTATCCATTCTATCCCCCAATATAATAGTCCTTTTAACTCCAACATAACCATAATAATTGGTTTGGGATTTAAAACCTGGATAAATACTGCTCTGAATTGGGGTCTCAATTAACTGTTGTTAAATAAACCTTTTTGTGATTTTGTTTTAAAAGGTTTTTTTGTTTTTGTTCTGTGAAAATGTTTCTTTTCAATGTGTTTCACAAAATTCCATCACAGCCATTCCATTTGATAAAACTGTCGTATACAGGGCTGGGTTAAGTGAGCACAGGTTTGTAGAAGTCACTTACATTGATTCACATCAGATGAAATGCTGAGATGAGGCTTTATTCATTTTCTTTAATCTTCCTAGCTTTTGGAGAATGAGCATAAAAGAATCAATGTACAATCATTGCTTGGTAAAGGGGCAGTATGTGTTTATTGAATAATATCCCTCAAAAATCACCAGGCAGCCTCATGTAGTAAAATAATCACCCCTGCATTTTAGTCTTTCTAGCAGGAGCCTGAACCACAAATTTATTTTCCAAAAATTGCCAAGAAATTTTGTCTATTAGTTTCATATTGGTTTCAGGGGTGAAGCTGGAGAAGATTGATTTGGTCAGTGTAGAGAACATTCCTAACCATTTATAGCTATGGCCATTTGATATTAGATCTTGCAGTGCTATAAGTTCAATAAAATCCCCTGGGTATAAAGCATTAGCCATCAGAAAGGGATGTTGCCACTCTTGAACTCATACTTTCAGTGATTGGTTATAAAAGTGAATTGAGAAAACATATTTTTATCTCCAAAAGAGAGTTTCATTTTTACCTCATTTTACCTCATTCGCTAGAATAGAAATATAGGAAATTTCAAATGAAATGGAAATAAAGAATTAATGGGATAGAAGGATAGGCTCCTTCATTAAGTTCTGCAGATCAGGTTTTTATTTTCTTTTATTTATTTTTTTGCTCATTGCAACTCAAATATTTAAAATCTCTTGGAGATCACTTGAAAATAGGCTTCAGTGGAATGCTGCTCACCATCAGAGGTCAAATCATGGCAAGGCCTCATCAAGCATGAAAAGGGAAAAAAAGATTGAGAACAACAGCAGGTTGAAGCTAAAGCATTTGACCAACAGAATATTCATTGCTGTTGTTTTCAGGCAGACCAGAAAAAACTCACCTTGTCTGTCAGGTTCCAGATTGAGAGTGCAGAATAGGTGCTTGTCAAAATTATCTTCAAAATGAGAAAAACTTAAAAAGCAAAATCAGGCCTGGAAATGTGTGACTGTGTTTGACTACCAAGATGGGCACTTTTGAGCATACTGACAATTCTTCAAAATAAAATGAGGGAAAATATGATAATAGGTATGATAACATATTTTTTTTAGTGAACTATCTTCATCATCTACATACTGAATGGATGCACCAGTAGAGTTTTGCTTTTTACAGTGTAATAAGAAATCTTGACTCATTTGCCAGGATGATTTAACTCAGAGTTTATGTTCTAGTGAACAGCTTCTAGTTGGGTGAGAACATCCATTATATATGAAGGCAAACAGGGAGTCATACTAGTTTGAAACCAGAATCTGAATCATGTGAGTTAATACACTCCTATAAAGCAACAGGACTGTTTACAAAGAAGCAAACCAAGCAAGCTAAAAATAAAGAGCACCATTTCACAAATCCTATCTATTTTTTTTCCATGTCCCTCCCAGTTATTTTTACAATATTTTGTTCTAATATTAGAATGTTTGAAGCCTTGATAGAAGAAGCTTGATCATAGGAACATATTATTGTTGTTTTGTAGAAGCATATAATGATATAATGTCTAAGGGAAAGAAAGAAACAATTCTTATGAGAAAGATATTCATAGAACTAAAGCAAAGCTTTGTGCTTGTGTCTGTGAGTAAAACCACAGAGAACAATGGAGTGGTGACTGCTTACTCTCAGGCTCAGTTTGGTCCTCCAGGCTCTCCTTGTAATATGGTACAGACTTGAGGGCACCATCCGCCCTGGTCTCCATCAAAATGGGATTCTGCCAAGTGTGTGAAATGTGTATGCATATTTTTTTTTAAATGTGACTAAATTTATGTTGCTTACTGCTTACACATTCTTCATTCTTCAATCAACCATTGCTGCTCAGTGTTGCCTGAGTATCATCCTAGCAAAGGCAAGCTGTGACCTAATTTGAGTTTATAGTGTCAAAATTTGTTTTATATAGGATAAGATATCGATCAGATTTTACTAGAGGTGGGTAAATAACCTCAAAAAATATTTATCTTAAATTTAGGCTCCTTTCTCACATATCCATGGGGAGATAGCTTTCCACATAATTTTAAGCTCAGTAAAATGTCAAATGTGGAGTTCCCAGTGACGTTTCTTCAGATAAGAAAGGCTTGAACTCGTGTAGGCATCATGGTTTGTCTCATAAATTACGTGGGAATGTCTCTGTTGCCTGAAGAGACCAGATTACCCAAGGGACTTTGAAACTTCTTCCCTGGAAGTATTCACCATGTAAATATCCTGGACCTGTAAGTGGCCCCTTGTAGCCTGTGTTAGTCATGTGCATTTGGCCTCTTCCTTTTCCTTCCCACGCTCGGTGGTGGCACTGCAGGCAGTGGGGAGAGCTGGGGCTGGTGGGGAGCCACAGGCTGGCTTGGCAAGGCTTGGCAGAGGAAATGAGGACAGCCCTGCTCTGCAGGTAGCCGTGAGAAGCCAGCATGTGACCTTCCCCCAGGTCTGGCTGACAGACCAAATTCCTGCTCTGGGGACACACTGCAGGACATGCGGACCTGGGTCCTGCTAAAGTACAAAGGCCTGATGTTTGTGAGGGGAGTACAAAAGCATGTGTGTATAAATGAAAGGAAATCCCTAAAAAAAATTCTGTATTTACAGAATATATTTAGCAGTATTTGCCAAACAGATTGACATTTTAGGCACTCTTATGGTCCTCTATTTTTAAATGGGAGATCCATCAGATACCCCTGAAGTCCAAATCCCCTCTAACTAAAATGAATGGCAAGCCTCAAGTTTTTAAGCATGAATTCAGGAGAGTAAATGGAAAAAAAAAATTTTTAGTGTCAGAATGCTTGTATTTATATTTGTAATTTTTGAAGTACTCGTGTCAGATAACTAATGTTTTTTCTCTTCAAATAAAGTCTCAGGGACGGAGAACTTTCATTGTCATTATCAGGTGATTTACAGCATTCACCCAAGGGAAATGAAATATTGGTGTGAATCGTTTTTGCTGAGCTAGATTTTTCAAGTTTATTCTGATGCTACTTTTCAATTCATTAACATCTTGTGTATTTCTCTGTTTTTTCTATTCTATGTACCCCTCCTTGCTTTTACTTTTTCACTTCATTATCTTCATTTTCTCTCAGACTCTCCTCCTTCCCTTCTCCTCTCACACTCATACTGCTCTATGTGCCATCATCAGTAAAGTGAGAAAGAGTTGTCGGCTTGCATCTCTTACTTACAAAACAGCAGATTCATTAATCCTACATGTACTTTGTTTCATTTTCGTCATTCATTACATTAATAATAGATGTATTTATTAGGTACCCATCATTTTAATAGAAGTTGGTCCACTGTGACAACAATTCTAAATGGGTAATTTTTCATAAATTAAAATTCCTTGCAGCAAGTATAACTTCGTTTCAGTAAATTGCAATCCACAGACTTCCATAACAAAGTGCTAATTGTAACTTGGCTTTAAATGTTACATTTTGTATGCAAATTGGCCTGTGGGGAGTTATTATTTAGTATAACATTGTTAAGAACACTAACATTAGTTTGTAATTTGTTTGAAGTGGAATACCATTATTACTAATACATTACATATGACTTAGAGAAACAGCATTGCTTTCCCATGAAAGATAAAAATCTTTTATCAGTCAAATTTGTTGAATGGTTTTTTTTTGTGCGCCGTGGGAAAACAAAGGGTGACCTGAGTCATAAAAAATGCATTGTGTTTTATGTTATTTGAACAGAAGGAAAATCAAAAGAACATGATGTAATCCTCAGGCATTAAAGGCACTGCACAGGGCCTGATCCTGCAAATGCTTAGACAAATTAGATACTGTTTGCAGGTGATTACTTTTTTTCCTTTTTTAATTCCACACGGGAAACTTAACTTGCTCTTCCTCCAAAAAATCAAACCAGAATTTCTGGTAGGGTTTCTTCTAAATGTGTGGAGTGTCTCAGTGATTTCCTTGCTGCATGTTTTATTTCCTGCTTCAGTTGCTCAAAAACTAGCACTTTGATCTGACATAAAAAAGGTGCAATGTCCTGACCATCAAAGCTTCAAGGTTCTAAAAATGGTTTCATGAATATTGCCATCAGTTCTTAAGCATGCTTTGATATGTTATCACTTTTTGTGTGCAATTACAACGTGTTTGACCCTTGAGGATGAAATAATTCCTTCCTACGGGTACAGGAAGAGAAAAAGGCAATAGAATTGAGCCCCAAACACTGGTTTTCAATGGGAGCCCAGTGAGGGTGACTCCGTGTTGTTCACTGAGCTCTGCCCAACATACCCTTGTAGCAAAACAGAGACACTCAAAGCCTAACTCTGGGTTAGGGGTGTTTATACAAACAGGGCTCTATCCCTGACTGCCAACAGTACAGATGACAAATAACAATGAATCCCAACAGAAAAACTAAATGTTTACATGAATTCAAAAGGAGCAGCCACATCATGACAGAATTCTAACAAATATCTTCATCTTTTTACGGTAGATCTCACTGCTATAGGAAACTGAATTTGTAGGCATTTGTGAAAGCTATTCATGCCTGTCATGGTAGAGTCTGGGATCCTTTCTGCCAAAGAGAGGAGACATGTGAGCTCAGAAGGGTAATTGATTTAAAGGATAAATCAGAGAATTCACACTAGGGTTAGGAATATAAACCTTCTTCTACGTATTAGAAGATAGGACTTCCATTAATTTTACTGAAAATTACAAGCACACTCATAGCTTTTCAGCAGCTGTTGATTAATTGTTGAAGAAAAATAATGGGAGCCTGAGAGAACTTTGTTGATAGGAAGTTCACTTAGGTCAGCACATTTATTTGGAACACAGCTGGCCCTGGTAACCCTCTGCAAAACTTCAAGAACAGATCTGTCCAATGAACTCACTCTTGTGTGCCAAACCACTCAAATAGTGTCTCTTTTACTTTAATAATGTAAGTGGACAGTTTATACATGTGTCTAAAACTTGAGGTTTCTTTTTAAAGTAATTTAATCCAATATTTACAGAGCAAAAAATGCAGGTGAGACTTAGGAATGTAGATGAAAATAATAAATTAATTCCTGCCTATGACAGTCATAATATAAACATTTAGATTACTCCATGGTTCTTATAGAAATATTTTCAAGTTTATTTTTTATTGATGTGTCGTGCCTGACACTCATATTGTGGTAAAATCAAAATTTTAGGTTTACGGCAGCTTTTCAGGGTACTTGGAACTGGCTCAATTGGCTGCTCCTCCCTAGGCTGGCTCTGACAGATATCACCCATGTGAAAGGCAGGGCTCCCTGGCTTGCACTGAGCTGCCAGCGTAGTGGGAGTGGGAATTCGGTAGTTGCACTTTTCTCTCTTGTTCTACAGTGCTTGACTGCCCCTGGATGGATCACCCCCAGCTTTTTGAACAGACACTAGGGGCCCTTCTCAGTTAGGTATCTTTGTCTCTTCCTTCACTGTGTGCCTGGATTCACCACAGGATATCAATTCAGGCATTCCCCGTGATATGGTAAGAATACATGTTGATGTACCCAGCGCAGGATGATCAAAAAGATATGTATGTCAATAAGCATCCCTTTAAAATGAAACTGAAACCATTCTCTCATCATATGATGTATGAACAAGGTGAAAATGAGTGAGAGACACAAAGTGATCTCAGATTGCAGCAGCAGACACCCACACCTACGTGTGCATTCATACACATTGCCATGTGAAAGGGGATGCTTAAAAATAGTTCAGATGATAGGATATATTTCCTTTCTCAGAAACAGACTTGTGAATATTACTAAGTTCATCCTTAGTTTTGTTTTGTTCCTTGCTTTTATCTGAAAAATGAGAAAGCAGGGCTGTAGTTTGGATGAATTGTCCTGAAAGGTAAATGTGGTCCCACGGCTGCACACAGCATCCCTGCATCCTCCAGGAGATCAGCATTTCAGTCAGTTCTGTCACCTTGAAACTGATGTGTGTGGAAAGACAGCAAAACTCCCGGTCAGAAGAGGGAAAGATCTTCATTTTTACTGGCCATGCACATGTTCTCTGAAACAATAGGAGTTACTGGCCCTCTTCCCTGTTTCTTAGCAACACCAAATGGGCTCAGACTGGAGGACTGCTCACATTCAGAGTGAGTGAAGTGCTGCTCATATTCAGTGCAACCGTTGAGAGTTGAAGGAGCAAGATGTGAGTTCCTGATTTTTTTTCCTAATTCCATTGTTCTTGGTTCAGCCTTGTAAAAATAGATAGCTAGTCCCACAGGAGCTATCAAGTGATCCACACCTAAGGTATCCCTAGAAGTTGTGCTGAACCTTTTCTAAGTGGTAAAACAGCAAGGAAAATCTCTGTCAGAAGAGCTTTACCTCGGGAGATGAGAAGGGATACAGTAACAGAATGAAGATTAGGACTACAAAGACAAGTAATTGTAGGTTAGAATAGGGAGGGCAGAAATAAACGATATAGACTGCTTTCAAAAGCAAAAAAAATAACAAGGTAAAGAAGAAACAAATTGCCATGAAGTAAATTGGCAGGAACACTCTGTAGAGCGCTCTTCTCTGAAAACACTTTGGAAAGCAGTAGATAAAATACCAAAAATTATCTACAAGCTGTAGGGACAATCTCAAGTCAGAACTCTTCATTGCTGTGAGAGCCAGCAGCCCCTCATCACCATTAATCAGAGCTATCATCTTTCAATTGATGTAGGTATCTAGTAATAGACATGGCTCTCCAGGACATAGTTTTTCTCCCATTGAAAGGAAACACAAGTTTCTTTATTATCTCTCTCCTTACTCTCTTCAGTGGACTCTGAATACAGGAAAATGAAAGCTCTGATCAAGTATACATGCAAGTTCATGGGAAAAGTTTCTTAACGAAAACTAGATTTTATTTTACAGGATGAGGAATGACATGTTTGCAAAACATCACTGATCAGAATATTGACTTTGTTACTTGCCATAACTATATATACAAAATATGTGTACAGATCTTCTAGTTCTGACCATCAAGAGCATACTCGTTTGGGGTTTTTCAGACTTTAGAGTCAACACACAAGGTGTACATCCTCAATTTATTTCCTATTTAAATAATTTTATTTTAAATTTAGGGACTAGGACAATGCAACTCTGATTTATTTGCCTGATACCCCCATTATCTGGACTGTAGATCTCTTTTTTAGATTTTCAGAGAAAACCCTGAATTTTAGGGACTGATGAGTCTTTGCTAAAGTGCTGGGAAAGCATTTTCTTGCACACTAGTCCAATCTGTCTCCTGTAGCACACATCATAATAGGATGAAAATTGCCTCTTACCTGTTGACCAGCTGAAAATTGCATCTTTAGCTGCTTTCTCATGGAAGCTTCAGGCTTCTTCTTCTTTAGCAGCTAATTGAAATTCTTAGAAGAAGTAAGCCCCTCTTGAGTAGTCTGCAGAATGCCTAATGAGGTATTACATGCCCCCCCCCCTTTTAGCATTCAATCATGAACTCCACTTCTCTGACTTTTACAGCAATCAGACTCTGGAGAATGAAGTTGTAGGACACAAGTGAGTATGCTGACGGAGTCTTGGTAATTCAGGAGAGATTGTTCTGTTTATTCCTGCAAGATGCTTGTGCTGTACTGGACATTTAGTGAGTAAGCTGTTACAGAGGGAAAGGCCTATAATTGTCATTCAACTATCAAAAATTGGGGAAAGTCTCTCCCTAAATTTTTTTAGAAAATATATAAAAATATTTTGATCTAGTTTATAATTTTAATCAAAAATGGATTTTTCTAACAACCAAGAGAGAGAATAAGACATAGATGGTCACGAATATTTTTGTTTATTTGAAAAACTGTGATTTCCATTTCTTTCACAGTGCAGAGTTAAAGAGTGCAGAGAAGATACATTTAATTGCAAGCTACCAGAGGTCTGTGGCTCACGAGTCACAGGGAGTTCTTTTATATTCATGCATTCTAACAATGACTCTGTCCATTTTACACTTTCTAGAAATGCTAGATGTCAAAGAGAGATGGTTGACGAAGGCTGGAATACATTAAAGTTGCAAGTGCAGGTGCAAAATATTTGAACTTCCTTTCAAAAGTCTTTTGCCTCTTATTGCACACAGTTATTGCTCAGTTAAGGGTATGCTTGAGCTCCGAGCTCCATAAAGGCAGTTGTGAGGCTCTGTACATCCATTCCACAAGTTATTTTGGTAACCTATATGTAGGCTTTTTTAGGTCCCATATTTCAAAATAAAGGGAATTGTGAGAAGTAATGACAAACTTTGCATTGTTGAGCTGCCTAGACTCATGTTACAGGGAAAAACTAGGAATTTGATGATGGTCCAGGCTGGCCGGTTGTGTTTCTACATTACTCTGTTTCACCCTTTTTCCTTAACTGCGCAATATGGACACAGTGGGAGAAAGACAGAGAAAAGGCAATGGTACAAGACTACAACTTCAGTCATACTTTTTCATATTGTTCTCAGTCATTACCTACAGATGCGAACCTTAATTTGCAGCTAGAACCAAACTCACTTTCCAATCCACAGGGTACCAAGAAATTACAGTTGCAATTGAAATTGTATCTGTAAAATTCTGTTACTTTCAAAGAGAAGTAGGGAATGTGTTTAACCATAACTGTAAATTTCCATGAACACATCAATAATAATTTTTGCAAAGTTTTTGAATGTATTGTCCTCTGGTCTCCTTCATTATGCTTTACTCACCTTCTATATAAATTGTAATCTAGCAACAGCACTGAAAATAACTTTTTTATTTATGCATAAAGTAGAAATGCTCCATGGTGTTGGTCTCTGAATAGCAATGTTCTCTCATCTCGTATTATCTTCTTTTTTCCCTCACTGCTAGGGCCTGAGAGTCCTTATCCTGTAATACTGTAATGCATCGAACATTTGAGTGATCACAAATCTGTTCACCCTAATCAAGAGCTCCTTAGGTTTCTTCATCTTTAACTTCCTCCTGTGTTGCTTGTTTACTCTGAAATACATGCAACTTGCCTGGGTAATCAGAAAGGAATTATAGAATTGTAGAATCATAAAATGGCTTGTGTTGAAAGGGACCTTGAAGATCATCTAGTTTCAATCCATCTGCAGGGATACCTTCCTCTAGACCAGATTGCTCAAAGCCCCATCCAATCTGGTCTTGAACACTTCCAGGGATTGGGCATCCATGACTTCTCTGGGCAATCTGTTCCAGTGCCTCACCAACCTCACAAAAAAGAACTTCTTTCTAACATCTGATCTAAACCTACCTTCTTTCGTTTTGAAGTCATTCCCCCTTACATGACCTTGTAAAATGTTTCTATCTTTCTTGTAGGCTTCCTTCAGCCTGGAAGGAAGGACTACTGGAAAGGATCTCTATTATAAATCTTCAAGACCTTCAATAACAGCTATGAATAAAGGGGACTAATTCTACCATGAGGCATATAGATATTCTTATTTCAGTGACAGGACAGTATGTATACATCTGACTGACAATTTCTTCATATTAGATGTTTGCTGTTAAATTATTTTTTATACAATATATTTTCAAATCCCTTAATATTTAGGAAAGAAAAATATTAAAATACTAAGTTTTTACATAGAAAACATGATTGAATTGCTAAGGGACATACTGCATTTATATCGGGCAGAGTGCATGTATTCTGTGGTGGTGAGAGCTCAGTAAGATCAATGTATGATCTTCCTGCTATATCACAAATTTTTCAAGAATCTTGATTCAAGTACTAAGCAAAACTAATTGCCACTCTTGAGTCATCAGCTCTGATGTCTCACTTTGAGGTTCACAAAAATACATAAGGAATATACACTCTTCCTATTATTAAACAGTTGAAAGTATTACCTCTGAACGACTCCAATGTACGTCTGTTTGTACTGCGTGACTTGGCAGGGATTTCCATGTTTCTTTCTCTGATATCTTCAAGGATGACTGTTTCATTCCCAATACAAAGCTGTGTTCATGCCAGAGCTCAAAATTTCTTCCATAATCAACACATTTTTAATTTCTATGTTTGTCATATTAAAGAAAAAAACCAAAAAACAACTTACTGATTCTTTTCCCAGACAATGACCCTATTCTATCAAGTAAATCTGTAAGGAAATTTATAACAACACTGCTGTTACATGTAATATTAGGCAGAATTAGATTTTAATGCCTAAAAGATAATACAATCTCCAAAGTTGAGGCAAAGCTTCCTGATGGTGCTCTTCATGATTTGCAAAATGCATACTATTTCCCAAAGGAAATGTAGGAGACATAAGGAAGAGTTTCCTAGCACTGTGTGCTTCTGACTATTTGTCATATTACCACATCCATGGTAATAACTGAGATACTCACTGTTCTCTGGGTGCTACATCTCTCACTCTGCACAGAGCTCAGGGTTACAAGAGATGGTTCATCTGAGAGATGATGGTCTTGTTCTTAGACAAATGGTGACCACCATGCACACATACATCTAGAAGTACAGTGAAAAGGTGAAACTGAGTCTTCTAAATGGGTCACTTCAAAACCAATTTCTAGGGACGAAAAGAAAACACTTTGCCTTCTGCAAATGACTATTATTTTGTCAAATCAAAACTCTTTACTCAAAACTATTTACTCAAGTAATTTCAGCTATGCAATTCTTCAGAAATTTCTTCCCTATATTTTATTAATAAGAAAAATATACTGTTTTCAAGTCCATTTATTGTCAGGTAAGAGAGAAAGTATTCTCATTCAAATTTTCTAGAAGTAGAAACAGGTGGAAGATGTTAACATTTATAAATGGAGACATTGAGTTTTCCAGTGCTCACTAACACCTTTGCCAGTGGTACTGTAGTACCAATAAACTTCCACACCCAGTAAATCTTTCTGCTTCTGTACTTTGCATTGTCCTTCTAGCTATGCACAACATCCTCTTTTTATGGTCTGCTTAGTAGTGTGTGGGAGAAGTTGTTTAACCCCACTTTCCCAGGAATTCATGAATTATCTATGAAAAAGCAAGGTCTTTCAGGTTTTAGACATTTTTTATTGTTGTCTCTGTTGTTTTTTCTTTCCTTTTAGCTTTTTGGTTTGTTTTAAATTCCTGTGTGAATTAAGGAGGGTTTGTTTACCCTTTACATAATTAAGCTTGTGCGCGGGGGCAAAAGGGGACCATCAATTTCCTTGTTCCTCCTTCTTCAGGCTGTAGTTGCTGATTCATCGTTGCAGGCTTCAGTCTGGTGACACTGGTCCTCACCAGCCCTGCTCTGAGTTTGCTTTCAGAAGATTAATCAGTGCAGAGGGTCAGAGCAAGTCGCTCGAGAAAAGCACTCTCAGGAACTGGAATGCACTTGTGGGAGGCTCCCACCACGCTAGCCATGAGGGGAAAGAAACTTTATTTGGTAATTCTTGCATTTATCTAACGGGTACTTTTTGATGTAAGAACATCAAAATGTATCTCTAAATTAGTGTCATCCACATTCAGAACAGAGTAAGGCAGTGTGCAAATTGCTGCGCTATCTTTCTCTCACAGGTTTATATCTACCTCATTACCTCCCTTTTCCCCTTCTAATTAAAACATGTGAGACATTTTAAAACAGTCTATTTATAACATGACAAAGTTGCTTTCAAAGTAATTTTCTTTTATTTGATGTTTGATCCCTGATTTCATGCATTTTTCCTCCATCTGGCAGTTGTCACTAAGGCAGATGGCCACCAGCTGGGAGGGCAATGTAAGTATCTCCCTCTAGATCTGCTGCCAGAGCTGCTCAGTAAATGCAATGTGAAGGAAAACTGTGTCAGTCTATTACCCATGCAATGAGCTCACTTACTGACTTGTCACCACTTCAGGTTCTGACGATGAAATTCTACTCTCAAGCTGGAAGCTAGGAGAGGGGTTTGTTTACTGGGGCAAGAGAGATTTTTTTCCTTTATTTTCATTTTTTATTTTAATTATTTTTTATTTCCTTCCCTTTTGCTTCTCCCGTGTCTTTAGCCGCTTTCTAGGCCTGGAATTCTGAACGCCACATCTGCTGCTACTGGTTTTGTAAATAAACACTTGAGCAGGTTTCCTATGTCTTCATGTTTAACTCTAGCCAATGATATGTCTATAAATAGGCCTGAATAAAAAGAAGCCTAAATTTCCAGTGTCCTTAGCAAAGTTAATGAGACCTGAGTGAGTTTTCTGCCTTGGTAAGATCAGTCTACTCTAATTAGCACACTAATTTGGAAGCAAAAGGTAGACATATCACTTATAATGTGTAATGAAAAAACATTGAAGGAGTCACCATGGTAGGTGATTTGTTCTGGCTAAGCAGAAAGCGATGCATCCAAAGAAAGTAGAAACCTCATGGGTCAAGACTTCCCTTTAATTCTATTTTTACTTCATTGCAGAAGAAAACTTCATTTTTTCTAATTTTCTAATATATGGGTCACTAATAACAGTAGAGAATGGGAACACACCATAATTTCTCTCATCCTGGAGAAAATTGCAGAAGGGCTACTTAAAAAAAGAGTAACAACTGCAGGTGTCACAGATGCCTGAAGAACTTAGGAGCACGAATTTCCCACACTTATACAGGGGCTTGGAATAGGCATAAAATCTTAAAGATAGAGCTGATAACAAGCAGGTTTTTTTCTATTTGACAAAAGTTTTCAAGTTATCAGGAATTTCTGACATGTTGCAAACATGTATACATTATGTGTAAAACAAAACTGGAAAACTTTGAAATTATATATTTTCATATTACCATAGTTTTATATTTAAATATAGCTTACCTTGCTTTGACTGCAAAAACAAGCTTAAACAAGAACACAAGGGATCTATTGTTATTTCACTGGATAGCATTTTTAGAAAACATGAACATTTTTAGTGGCTTATTTAAAAACAAAAAAAACCTCAAAGACTTTCCAGGAAATGTTTCAGGGTTTTTTTTTTTTAAATAGCATTTTTAATTATCAGTTTCAGAAAAAGAGTTTTGCTAGCATAGTAAATACTTTTCAGAGAACTGTTATAACTGGAATACAAAATATTCACAACTACCAGGATATGTAAGGATGAGAATCTATAGATGTTAGAACCTTTTTCCCCCTGGGTAATCAAAACCTAACACTGATAGGCAAAGAACCCTGGGAATCAAATTCACTCCAGTACATGTGAATAACACGTTAAATATCCAAATCTTTTGCAATTTCAGTGAAAAATTTCCCCACCCTATCATTAAAGTGAAATACGTAAATATGGTTTTAAGTTACACACCACTCATTAGTTACATACCACCCATTAGCCACTAGACTAAAGATCATTTGGTTAAGTGCCTGAGGATATAAAGGAAAACTTAAGGTTTCAGGTAACTTTGCATAAATTAATTACTAAAATGTGTTTGAATCTCTGAGACACTAAATATACGGTTTACAACATTTTCCAGGAGTGGGTATGCTTTGTTCTGAGTTTACTTTGGCTCACAGTAAAGAAAGAAAACTCCACAGCCAGTTTTCTCTGATCTCATCTATAAAAATAAAGTTCTTTTTTTCCTTATATGAGTACCCTTTTGATATTAAAGCTTGCTATAAATTTAAACAAAGATATATTTTTCTATTCTTCATTTTCAGCAGGCTATGGAACAAACAACTGCCTCAGTTTTCCCTTGCCTATAAAATTAGTGTTGAGAAGAAAATAAATGTGTAGCTCAAAGAAGATTGCTCAACTGACTTGCACAGTAGGAAGGTTAAGTTAATAAATATTTAATCTATGGAGTAATTAATGATTTCAGGATAAATAGTTCTCTAACTAAAGTGCATTGACTTAAAATACAGTAGAAGAAAGGCTTCCAGTTTTCTGCACACGATTTTAGTACTGCAAATAAATTTCAGTATTTCTCATTTTATCTTATATTTCCAGCATTTCTAGAAACCCAGACCTGGGTTTCTGGTTTGCACTTTTGTTTAGATTTAATTTCATTTATTGTGAGGCACATGTTTTTAGAATCTCACTTTGTTTCTTCACATCTCATACCAGCATTACTTTTTGGACTGGAGTTCTTAAAATTAAACATTTTTCAAGTGTACTTGGCCAGCTGCCTTTGCTTTTCATATGTAAACACAGAGCTGTGAGCATGTTATACCTTTTCCTATGCTTTTTGTTCTTCAGAACAAAGTGCGATGGCTCTTACATTAAGGAACCTATGACTCTGCATTGTAGAATTACTCTATTGATTAAAGGAGGGAGGATAAATTTACAGTGGAGGAAGTAGCAACGTAATTTACAAAAGGAAAGTGGATTAATTCCAGCTAAGAGGTCTGTGCACTGTAACTGAGAATGTTTGAAGATGGTTAAAGCATCAAAAGACACTGGTATAATGACATTCTGCTTGTCAGCCAAAAGGTGGTTACACTGATGTTTTACTGCAAGTTGCCAAAATAAATATCAAGCTGTGTAGTTTGTGGTCTTTGGTATTTCTAGAACAAAGAAATCTCAAACTTCGTGGATAGGTCATGGTACTTGGGGTAGAAAGTGATGATTGTTTAAATACCTAATTAGCTATCACTGTTTGGAAATCACAACTTTTTTTTTTTTTTTTTTTTTTTTAAATAAGACTTGTAGAAATATCAATAAGAGGAAGATTGACAGCAGGCTTTCCAAGGGTCTCAATGTGAGAGCCCTCTACCTACCAAGTACATGCAAATATGGGTACACCACAGGAAAAGCAAAAGAGGGGCTTAAACTGTTCTTCCAGTTTTTAATTCTTGTCATAAACCATGGGAGATCTGCAGAGCAAATAGGAAAAGGGGACTGTTGTCCAGCATCAACATAACACAGCATGCATAATGTATCTCACCAAACAGCTAAGAAAATTTTTGATTCTCAGGGAACTCGAGACTTACATTCAAAATTTCTTGATTCAAAATTTTCAAGACTGCAAAGTGAATAAGCTTGTATTATCTACTCATTGAAGATAGCAGAATGTGTTATCAGTACTCTGAAGGTAGCAATTCTTAGTTCTCTGCTTTGCATCCTCAAAGTTGTTATTATAATTTCTTAACGCTTTGTCACAGTAGGAGGTGTTACAGGAGGCATTACTGAAATCTATAAAATTAGGAGAACTCAAAAAATGCAAAATCCAATTGTACTTGCCAGAGTTATCTGAAATGTTTCCTCAAGTAACACTATCCACTCACATTGGCTGGTCACATTCGTGTAAGGTATCATTTGCAACATCCAAAGCTTCACAAATTATGTAAAACATCATTTTAAAATTTGTCAGGAACAAAGGTATTGGAGTTTTTCTCCTTGCTGCAAAGTGGGTTACAGGTTTCCATGTAATATCTCTCTAGCAGTTTTGAGGAATCTAATAAGGTTAGTCCAAGTACCTGCTCTAGCAGGGCTGGAGTGAGTCTCATTTTAGAATTATGGGAAAGGTAGAAGAAGGAAAAACATCAGAGAATTTCAAAGAGGGTAAAACAGCTTCTACAGCATCTATTGCTAGCTGAACCTTAGTTTCTGCAGTAAATTTAGGAAGCCATACCCACCTAAACTTTTGAGAGTTAAAATGAGTTAAAGACTTTCAATGTTTAAAAAAACTCTGAAGAAATGTTGGTTTTGCTGATTTTTTTTTTTTTTTTTACTGTGGACATGAAGCTATACATGTTTTTTAGAGAATGGTTTTGGAAAATTGACCTCACCCTTTATTTTAATTTATAGGATCTACAGCCCTTAAACTTTTGTAAACTATACATATAGGAAGCTGTGTGCAGGGCTTGCATCTGGCTAACAGCATTTGAGTGTCTTCACCGAGCCTGTAAGGCAACTCCTTTGCCAGTTAGATGAACAACACAGGGAATTCAAGAAAGGGTTGGATGATAAAGCTAATGCTGTCCTGTGACTGTAATTGCTGGTGGTTAATGTGTGTAAAAGTCACATCATCAGGATATGATCATATGAAAATGCAGACTCTATCAAGATGAAAAATTGCTGCTGCCTTCTCCTGTACTGCTGTTCTGCAACCTGGTTTCTAAAAAGGTTTTTCAGGAAGCGAAAAGAAAACACATTTGTAAGATGAAATCTATTATTGCGGGCAGTAAATAATTTTATTTAAATGTCCTTTCTCATAACTTCTTGTTCCCTGTTTATTTTCAATGTGTCCTTGCTCCAGGCACAGAAATGCCTGAACAGAGATGGAAGTATTCTGTCTATTCGTTGTATTTATTTTCTGTTTAAAACAGAATTTGTTCTCAGACACTACAACATATTGAAGACTTTCACTGATTTATTTGGATATATTTCATTGTTAGAGATGTTAAATGGGAGAATGTTTTGGAGATATCAACACTTTAAGATTACCTGTTAATACTTAGGAAAAATGATTAATTATTTTCCTATCCTTTCTAATGAAGATAAAGATGTACAAACTTGAATATCTATCAGAATAGGAAAATAATCTTCAAGTTCTACAGCACCCTAGAGATTGATTTTCATTTCTTATAATGGATTTTCTGCACTATTTTGAGTCTGTCATCTACTTATGGACTCTGTTCCTGACTCTGAAATCAATCCCTAAGCCAAGTACAGCTTTTAACTGAAAAAAAACACTATCAACCATAGCTGCATCACAAAACGCACAGCATAAGATCAGGGATTGTAGCACTCTTAACTTCCCAAATTTTCTCTTAAATCAGTGACTGAGTGGTTGGAAAAGATGCTGCCAGAGTGCCTACATACAGTGTATCTATACAGTTTCAAGCAAACTAATTCACTGATCAAAACAGAAGTCTTCTGTTCCTTCCAAGATAAAATGTGCAATTATTTGGAGAAGTGATACTAAAATGCTGTGTAAGATTACAGATGTGATGCAACTTCATGTACACTTCTATGTTAAATGCTTGTGTGAAATTACCTTGCTCTTAGTTTTTGAAGATTTTATAAGATTCAATAAGTCTAAATGAACAAAGACTATAATTTGTTGGTTTAGTTGTTTTGTTGGGTTTTTTAAATTAACAGTTATTATGATTATTTTGCAGACTTCTTAATTATCACAGCAAGTAGGCATGTCTGCCTATTTTGGAAGAATCTTCACTATGTTTCTGTGGCAGAACAACAGAATTGGTTAAAGCACTGAATTGTTTTCTTGCACTTTGATGTTTCTGATCTTTTCTTGCATCATCCTTTCTTGCAAATGAAGCCATACCATGTTTTCTTTTGAGCTATACCAACAGCTATATATTCAATCAATTCTCATATTTACTGTGTGGAACTCATCTCTAAGGCAAAAGCTAGCAACCCATTGAATGAGGAGTAAGCAATTTCATAATTTATTTTATTTGTTTGCTTATCTTGTATTTCACTACACAGACTGATTTACTATTTATAGTTATATAATGTCGGGAATTTGCAACTTACATAAAAAAAAAGATTCTTGCTTCACAGTCCATCTAAAATTCCTATTAAATGAGGATGCCAGTATTGCACAAAGTGCGTGTGAATGACTGAAAGGATTGCATGCAAAGGAAACATAGCAATCAAAAAAAAGTTAATCCTCAGGAAGCAGTGAGAGCCAGCTGCCCCCTTGTTCTGGGAAGCTGAGTGCCAGGGGGACACTAGGGCTGGTCATGCCCACCCTGACAGCCACCATCCTGCAGGGCCTGAGCACAAGGGACAGAGCTGAGGGCCAGCAGCAGCTCCGTCAACAGCCCTGACACATTCAGAGAGCAATGAGCCAGGTCTGGCATCAAGGACCCTTCAGCAAGAGACAGACACAGGGCTGCAGACTATGGCATTGCTGAAGTAGGGACTAATGGCACCAGTTTGAAATAGAGCCTTGGACCATGATCCAGGCAGGGAGGAACCATGGGGTGTCTAGGCAGGAACAGGAAGGTCCTCAGGATCCTCAGGGTCCTAACATGTCTTTAACTGTAAAAAAAAAAATCTTATTTTTTTCGCTAAAAAAGGGGAGCAAGCACATTCCGCAGTGTGTCTGAGGAAAGAGATTTTTTTACTGCAAAATTAAATGCAGCTTTTTCAGATGTACGTCTGATGTTCAGTCACCCATGTGTATGTTTCGCTGATTCTTGGATCATTACAAAAATAATCCATTTGCCCTACCTTTGGCTAGGGGTACATTCCTGAGGGAGATTTAGTTTCCTCATTGTGGAAAAGAACTTTTCATTCTAAATTGAGCTCAGTTTGAGAATAGGTTTCCTTGGGCAAGTTAATGGAAATCTTTCTGAGGAAAAATTCCTTTTCCGCCAAGGCAGAAGCAGTCCCAGGTTTGTCTGAACCCATAAGCAATTGAAAAGATCATTTAAAGGGATGGATTAGGCTGCTGATTTGGGTCGTGGCTGCAGGTGTTCAACTGATCCCCAGTTTGCAATAGGAGTTACAGTTTGGGCTAGATGTGGAGGAGAGGCAAAGTGTGAACATGCAGTTGAATAGGGAGAACCAAAGGAAGGAGTGAGCTGCAAGATGTTTTTTGGGCCATGTTGTAGTCTGGGCCATGTCTGCAGCTCCTTGGCAAAGACAGAATCAAAATATATGTTAATGCTTAGGGTGTGCTCCAGTTTTATTTGTGCTGCCAAGAAGCTGCTAAATCAAGGGAAGGTGACAAAAAGACATCTTCTCCCCTGAATATTGCGCCCTAGCAGGGCAGCCTTGGCTGAGACTAACCCCAAGGCCAAGATTAAAACTGGGAATATGGTTAGAGACAAAAACTTAGACCTTCAGTGGGAGGTTGGTGTCAAAGAAGCAGACAAAGACAGTTACACTGAAGACAGGTTTCTCCCCAAAGGGCCTTTTTAACTGGACCATGGCTGGGAGTCCTTGGCTAGAGATAAGTTTTATTCCTTAAGCGAGATTTGGGCTTAGGGTTGAAAAAGACTGAAGATTCAACCAGTGTGGGACTGCAAAGGGAAAGTTAGTACTACTGAGAGGTTTCTCTCATGAAAATTATTTTCTCTGTGCCATCTGTGAGGGTACTTTCCTAATACTCAACCAAGGCCAAAAGTTTGTCATTTAGAGATGTCTCAAAAAGACACAAGTCTCAAAAAGAGACAAACCCTGGAACATCACTGGAAGGGCTCATTCACACAGACCATTCATGTAAGACTGCAAAGGGTCTGCCAAAGGAAGGAGTATACTGAAGGAAGAGTTTTCCCTTGAGATCTTTCTCCTCTGGTATACAGCCGGAGGTCCTTGGCTAAGAGTCATCTTTGTGAAGGTTACAGTGGGTATGGGAGAGAGACAACCAGTAGGGCTTAGGTTGCACTGAAGGGAAAGAGTAGATTGCAGAAGAGAAAAAGAAATAAAAATTCTCCTGTAGAAACTTTTTCATCTGGGTTGTAACAGGTATTTGTTCTAGATTTCGTGTTGGAAATGTTACAAAGCCTTTTAATTGATTACATTGTGTGTGTGTAAGTATAATTTACTTTCATCTATTCTTTAAATATGTGAGCTCCCTGAGTCTCCTTAATTCATATAGGACGTGCTTTTCCTTAATTTAATCTTGGAGTCTTAAATAAATAAAAATGCTGACAACTGCTGTGGTAGTAGAATCATGATCACTGCCTGTTTATTTTATTACCAACAGGAAAAACCTCATCTGCCTTTGAAACCTTTCCTGAAGCCCCCTTTTACTGCTGGTGATCTTAGAGATCTCATCAGAGTAAGGCTCTCTGTATCTGTGAATACCTGTCTAAAAGAAATCTTTGTGACTGAAATATTGAGGTATACAGTGATATCAAAATTTCATAAAGAAAAGTCCTTGGGGAAAGTTAGCAGATTTAGATAATACAGCCTAATATTCTCAAAACACCTTCTCTCTTGCAGAATATTTGTGCCATGGTGAAAGATCAGTTGTTATTTTATATTACACAATTAGTTGTATATCAGTAGCTCATCATGCTAGGTATAGATAAATTGGTAATGTTTTCCTCTCTTTATTTAATAAATGTGCCTATCTGAACACTCAATGCTACATGCTTTTATAGAGCCACACTTGGAAGCTAAGGAGAATACAGACACTTAAACAGGAGTGAAACAACATCCATTTTTATTGTAACTGTACTGGCTAATCAGAAGACACAATGGTCTATATTACAGAGGAAATAATAGGATTATACAAGCAATTCAGGATATTAGCCACCTCAGCTAAAATAACCCTTAACTATAGATAATGTTTTGATTAGCAAAACATTTTCCTGCCTTTGTGTTGCTTTGACTCAAACTGATAACTCGGTCAACATCTTGTTAACTACCTCCACCTGCATCAAATCTGGAGTTATTTTCTTTAACAAGCAGGTTCATTACAGCACGAAAAATAAAAGAGGGTCAGGAAGAGCTATGAATGTTAGTTGTACAAAAATGTCCAAGATAAAAACTTTCACAATATTTATATTTTGAGTAACAGGAACGTTTACTGTACCACATCATCTCAGTATCATGCAGGTAGGTTTCCATCATTCTATTGGGCATTGCTTAACAGAGGTGACCAGGCTGAGCTGTCACTGATAAAGAGAAAAGGCAGAATTCACTGTCAGGGCTTTTTGGTGCATTTTATGCAATGCATGTCACAGAGATTTTCAATCAAATGCAGGCACTGAAACCAATACAAAACACTGAATCTATATTTGTGAATTTGAATCAGTACACAAGAAGCTCTTGTTATTAAACATGTGTACATCATGAGTACATGAGGTCCTCAACAGCACTAAACCATGACCAATCTCTTTTGTGCTTAAAACTACTGGATTAAAGATAAATCTACAGCCTAATTTCATAATTTTTTACCTCAAAACTAATGACAGATCTATTCCTCCTGTCTTGTGTTATATAGTTTAGCCTGCCCCTAGACTACAGGATACCCCGAGCAGAGTATGTTTAACTGCTATGTACAATGCAATTTATGCACTTTTTAAAACAGGCTTCTGACACTACACCTACACACTGGTTTTTTGTTTGTTTGTTTGTTTTTGGGGTTTTGTTGGTTGGTTGGTTGGTGTTTTGTTTTGGTTTGTTTTTGTTTTTTCTTTTCTCCTCTTTAATTTCAAAAAACACTATTTAGGATGTTAGGCAAAGGCCTTCAACCTCAGCAAGGCAGAACAAATAGTAGAACCTCTAGGACCCTAAACAGATCCTGGTGGCCATAAAGCTGTTCCTTTTTTCCTTCCAAATTCAACACAGTTTGGTTTTAGGAGCCGTGGTGGAGTATGAGGTGAATGAAAATGTACTCGCTGTGGTAAAACTAGCCTTCACCTAGCTGTAAGAAAAAATCTGTCACTTGTTGATTCAGCCATGACTGATACATGAACTGCTCTTATATGTGAGCAAGTTGGCTGGCGCTCTGCCAGCAAGTGCTAGATCTGCTCATGTTTGTGTATCTGCCTTGACTTCAAAGTGTGAGCCGTGCAAAACAGAGCACTTCATGAATTTACGTAATTTCTCCCTTCATGTCACACGATTAGCACTCCTACGCGCTCCCTGTAGCTGTACTTTGGGAATCAAAAATATTTTTGCAGTGTTTCTCAGAACTAAGCATATATAATTGTATAATAAGTGTTAGAGAGAGGCTTACATATAAAATGTAAGACAACCGACAACACAGACAACATCAGATGAATTTGAAAGTCTGCTTCATTTTCAATCAATTAGTCATTCATTAATTGAGTGAGGAATATAAATAAAGGTTTAATATTGCTAGGATTAATAACCAGATATTTGTAAAAAGGTGACATTAAACGTGTCCTGGTTCCTAAAGGTAGCTGTTTGAGTAACATGGCTTCTGGTTGCAGCTGTTTCCAGATGTTCTGTATGAAGAGAAGGGATTTTGTGAATCTGATGAAGCTTTCAAATCACAGTAAGAATAATGTGCTGTTCTGATGCAGTGATTACCTGTGATATATTTAGAAAACATCAAGGGTGTAATTTTATTAACAGTGCAAAATGTAAATAGCTTCCAAGACATTTAGTTTTTCAGTTATTAAGATGTTTCCTATCAAAAAGGAAACAAGATCATATTGAAAGGACTTGGTTTGAACTGAAGATGATAATGATTCAATTTGCCTCCCTGCAAATGGGGCAATAATTATAAAATCCTTTGGTAACCTCAAGTAACTGAGAAAAAATTGAGTAAATCATTGTTACAGTATATTCAGAGATCATGAGGAGCTTTAAATATACACGTGATGCAGGCTCAGACCTTTAACATTTAAAATCTACACCTGTCAAATGGAGAAATTCCTTCATTTTGGATAATTTTTAAAGCAAGTTCTTCATCTCTCACTCTTTAAAGGATGTATTTTAACATGTGTTCCAGTGAGATATATGAAATCTCACATATTTATTTTAAGCCTAACTTATTTAAATTGCTTCAGCTACTCCTGTAAATAGAAATTGCCTTTTTTTTAGACTAAAACCTCTAGGTAAATTTTAGAAAAGCAAGGAAGGCTACAGGAAAGAGAAGGGATGTGTATTTTATATATGCACATTGAATTATCTGATTAAATTTCATTTTCCTTTCAATTTTTATTCTGCCTTCCTAAAAACAGTATTTCTTGTGGTGTGGATTTTTTTGTGTTTATTTTTTTTTTATGTTTTTGGGGGTTTTTTTGGAGTAGTACATACAAGTACAGTGTCCATTTGCAGTCATGGACAGGATTTGTAGTGTTTTTGAAGAACAGTTCCTCAGAAATGAGTGCAGGACAACAGGATTTTTTTTTTTTCAAGTGTAAGAGGATAATGGTATTCTTCCAAATGACTACTTCCATGGAAAAGCATAAAAGACTACTCTGGAGATGCATGAGGATTACAGATACAGCAGTTGAAACCAGAATGAAGTTTCATGCACAAAGTTATTATTTACTTCAGTAAAGCCACATGGGCAAAGCAGAGTAGTTTGACATTCAGGGAAACTTTGAAGAGTGCTCACTATTATAAAGTATTATAAAGATGACAAGACATTATAGCATCCATTCTCAAAAAGTGGATGCTTAGGGGCAAGTCATAGACAGAGCAAGCAGACAAGGATTACTTTTTCAATAGTCTCCCAGTCTTCAACATTTGCCTACACAGTGAACCTTCGAGTCAGAGATTTAGTAGCTACAAAACATTCATTAATTCTTCTGATGTGAACTTCTGCAATGATCTCTTGAAGAGAAATTTTCAGCCTCCACAAAGTTCTTTTGACAAGGCATCACCTAGTCAATATTTAAGTATGTTATCCTTTTATAAGTAGTTCTTATCTTCTTTTTATGCCATTTAAACTGATTTTTAAGGTTTAAGATGAGTTCAGAAATTAGTCTGGAGTCTTTGTAGGGGAAAAAACCAAAACCAAAACATAAGCCAAAATGAAACCAAAGGCAGTACATAGGCCCATCTCCTTTACCTCAGACACCTTGGCATGTAGTAAATAATGCAATATCAGTAGGGAGCTGACTAATTTCTCATGACTTCAAGGTGCTGTAATTTGAAAAAGGAAATTTCAAGATCCAGGTAAATATATCTCAGACACAGATCTGCTAAATGCAGATATCTAACCAAATGACTACTGAGGGTCTCTTCATCACCTACTTCACTTTTACAGTTACCATGAGACTTAGGCTCCTCAGAAAGACTAATCCTCTTATAAATACATCTAAATATAAGCAGATAAGATTTTCATGCCTTCAAAATCACTTAATATATCCCTATTGCCTTTACAGGGAAGCTGAATGATTACTTTACTGGTAACTCCAACGTACCTGTGCAAGTAGGGTGTTTAAATTAAGATAACTGATTTAACCCTCTCGGGTTTTTTCAGACACAATGTATGTGAAAGAGACAGAAGAATCTCAGTTCTTCAGAGCTCAGCTAAAGATGTTATCAGTGAATGATTCTTATATATTACATGAATCATTTTTAAAATTAATTTTGATTATTAGAAGTAGAAGGATCTGCACTCCTTTTATTGTTAGGAAGAGCAAAATGTTCATACTTCTGTAAAATACTGCTCTGGATCAGGTGGAGATGGAGGATCTGTAACAAGTTAGTTCCTTGAAGCTGTCTGTTTATGCAGCTCTGATAACCAGTTTTTATTTGTCACTGAAGAATGGGGTGTTAAAAATGTCTAATTATTATAGAAGTGCTTTTACACATGTGCTTTGTGTTTTCTGCCAATATAATTTATGCCACTGATATTCACTGGATGTCATGGGCAAGTGAAATCTTCAAAGCTTCTTTTTAAAACTGTATTTCCAAATAGTTTGTGGAGGTTCTGTATTTTAAAGAGATGGCTCCTTCATTTATTGATTATTTTAATGTCTATACATTTCCCCTTACCTGTGAACATAATTAAAATAGGGCTCAAGGGAATTTTTTTTTTAGATATTCCAAAAATTTCACCTTTAGTCAGAGGCCAAGTGTAACAAATCATGGTTATTTACATCCAGCTCATGGGGTCATCAGTAGGGATTAGTTGTTGGTAAAATTCAGTCTCTACTGCTGGAATTAAAGGAACACTTAGATTTAATCATTCCAGGCCAAAAAAGAATGATGGAACTGAGTCTGCAATTGTATGCTGTTGTTCATTATAAAATAGCTTTCAGAACTTGAGTGTCAACATACCAGACACTTGAAACTAATATTTCTGATGCAAGATGTATAATGAATCATATAAATGATGGACTACTACTTGTGATTATGTTTCTCTAATGGCACACACTGATGAGATTAACACCTATTCTTAAAACTGATTGCACACTGCATAGCCAAATATGCATTTCTTCATCCTCTGGGGGAATAAAAAAAAAGAAAAGAAAAGAAAAATCAACTAATATGAGCATTCTCATAGGAACCTGCCGGTTTTGAGAATAGATTCCTTGGTTAAAAAAATAAACACTCACGTACTCCAGTATAATGCAGCAGGGAGAGTACCTGCCTGGAAAATCACAGATACTTCTTCACAGCTGTGATAGCTGATTCAAACCCACAGTTTAAATGTTGCAGTAACTTTCCAAGCAATCACTCTGCTTGACCATCAGCCAGACATGCAGTTCTACAAAGTGAAATAATTCCATCAGGAAGAATAGGGGGATCTCCCAACAGCCAATCCACAAGAGATGTCATCTGACATACAAAGGATCCTTGTTCAGCTCTCTACTCTGGATTAATACAAAGAAAGAAGACCTGTTGCCCACACACCAGCCACATGCCCTTTGTTATGGGTCATTTTTAAGGGAATAAGAGCAGTATGACTTTAATGGCTTTGTATTTCATGCTCTCAAGGTTTTAGTTCAATGCAGACTAAAAACAAATCTTAATTTTTTTAAGCTTTCTATCCATGAAAATTAATTTCCTACTTTTCAATAGACTTTTGTTGTTGTTGCTGTTGTTTTTCCCTTGGGCAAGAACTATGAGGGTGATGATTAATAAAAAAGTCTCCATTCTAGAGAATGGAGAAACTAGAATAAAGTATCTGGTAATGCTGTATCCAAGAGAGCAGAGCAGTAAGCATGGCATCAGACAAGAGAACTGGAGATGTGAGATATGAGGACTTAAGTATTAAAAATCTAGTCTAGCAATTGGTTGTTAAATTCGTTTCCATTACTGAATACAAATCAAAATTAAGAACGTTCCTATAAGTGATTGCAGTTCACTGTCACTCACAAGTATTTGTTAATAGAATGTAAATGAGGCAGCTGAGTTAAAAGAAAAGCCTGAATGAGGAAGAATGTTCAGAAGGTAGTAAATATGAATGATGAATTCTGTGCCACTGTTATCCCTTTAAAACACGGGAGTTTCAATGCTATATTATAAAGAGAAAAAATGGCGATAGAATAATAGAGTTGGTAGGAAAAGATACCAAAAAAAGGGGATTAGGAAGAATACAGATTGTATTATAGAAACAAGAGCCTCATACATCTGAGTTGGGCTAGAAATTCTGGGTACAGTTTTGAGGCTGAATCTTAATGGCATTCCTTAACTTGAATCATGCTGTAGCATCTTATGGCTAACTTAGTTAGTTAGCCTGTAGTTTGTCTTATGGGAAAGATACCTGCAGTGATATGACCAGGAGGTGGAAGCGACACTTGTTGCTTTGAAAGTGGGGCTTTCTGACTATCTTCTAATAAAAATGACTCTCAGAGGGACTCCATATCATTCTGCCATTCTGTATGAGGATGAGTCCTGCAGTGAACAATTTTAGTTATGGGCTCCACTGACCACCTGCAGTTAAGTTTGGGTGTAAGAAAAAAAGAGGTACATTGTTCCATTCAGCTCGATTTGTAAGTGAGCTGTTTTTAAAGGAGTTTTGAAGACAGAATGCTGTCAGTACTGAGTAAACTGGCTTAGTGTTCTTTCAAAATAAAAACTAAAAGCAGGATTTATAAGTACCAGGAATTAGCATTACAAGACTTGCTTTAGTGTTGCTGTTTATCTGGGGGTTGATTCTGCAACTTTGAAATTAATAGAATTTCATTAATTGAACTAAATGGAAGTGAATTATGCTCTCAGAGATTCTCAGATCCCTGCAGAATAAGTTTGTTCTTCAGAAAAGTCAGATATCACAACAGTCAAAACCTTGATTGCAAATTTAATATCCACTGTGTTTAACGAAAAAAAATTACAAACCGTACAGCATAGAACTTCATCTGAAGATAAGCACATTATGCAGTTCTCAGCATCATCAGTATTCGAGCAGCTCACTTCAGATCATGTATCCACATTAAATAAGTGATTATCTTAAACTCTCAGAGAAATTGCATTAAAGAGTCAAAGCAACATATGAATACCTAACAATAGTACAATTCCTTGGGAATAAGGTATCAGATTAACCCCAAAACCTATACTAGTTTTAGTATATACAAACTGTAATTCCATTAAAGAATGAAATATTGCAACCGATATTTTGGCAGATTCAGAAGAGTCCCAGGAACACACCTGGAACAACAACAACCAAACAAAAAGTAAAGATTGCACCTAGAAGGAATAGTTTTTTAGTCCGTCCTTTGAAGACTGCACACATCAGTAGAAAGCTGATATTTAAGACAATATGCTATATTTTAGTCTGCTGATTTTGATTAGATGATGAAAGGCATTTGTGAAGATCTCCTTTAGTACAGACAGCTGGAGAGCTCAGTCGTATACAATACAAAAAAATTGATTTGCATGCGCATGCAGGAACAGTTAAATAATGCAAAAACCTATGAATGGCCTCTGAGTGTCAGTGTGTGCAGTACTGAAGAGAGCCAACATAAGAAACAGGAACTCAATTTCACTTAGCTTTCCCTGAAAGAAGTGATTCAGGTTCACACTTTATTGTATATTTAAAATGACAACAGATTATGGATCACTCGTTAGAATGAAACACATACATTCGGGCTTGAATCAGATCAAGTTAATGCCAGATGCAAAAATGTGGCCACTGAAGACTGAACTCTGTGTTTTTGCATGGTATAAGACTGATGGATAGATTTGTTGCAAAAAATATAGATTTATCATTAATTAATCACCCTTAATATTTTTATCCCAACATTTTTAGGTTATGGTACTGCTGATTTAAGTAACTGTATATCTCAAATAGTAAAGGACTTGTTCATAAGAAACCTATACATTTTGGTGAGGTAATTGGAAGGAAAATTAGTACAAAAATCAAATTTTAAATTAGTAGGCAATTTCATTTATTTATCCAGTGTAGTGTAGTAGGCATGAAAGGGAACTTAATCTGTGCTTTGGAAATTACTAATGGCTCTCTATTTCTCTACTCTGTTTATTACAGAAATGGCCCTCAGCACTTCAAACAGACTGGCTTTTAAGCTTCAGCTAGCCTCAGGTGAAAGTATGTGTAAAGAGAAATAGAACTTAAATTATTTTCAAATATTACTCTATATGGAGCCTTTTCAGGCCACATGCAACTACTGTGTCTGATTACAGAATTTATGAAAAGGGAAAAGTAGATTATGGCCTTATAAAGGGTAAGAAGTGTCTTGAACATGTACTTAAGTGTTATATAGATACATAGACACAGACATATGCACATATACAGGTAAATGTATACATACATGTGCATACACATACATATATGTTCACCCCAGGTAAGCATTTGGTTTGACAATGCAGTGTATTTAGCTTTAAAGCAGTATATTTTTTTTTTTATATATGCATATATAGATAGCATTTGCTTGCACAAAATCAATAGCAACAGCATAAACAAAACTTAGTGTCATAAATACACATTTATAATCCATACACAAGTAACAGGGTCAAATTAGATCTATAATGTAGGCCTACCCAGCACACACATAGAGAGTTTGCTCAAAAAAACCAGAGATGGAAATGGAGAAGAAGGAGTGGTGACTATGAAGAGGATATTCATGTTATTTAAAAATTTAAGGCAATTATATTAAAAAAAAGAGAATTTCCTGGGTTTTTTTTGAAGTAAGGCATATGTTTGAACTGTTTGACACTGACCATATTGTGTCTTGGTTGCAATGTAATTTAGTTTTACTTAGTTTAAAATAGCTCTGCCACAAGATGTTCCACTTTTTAGTGTGTTTGTTTTGTTTATAATAAACTAAAAGCAGAGGACAAAATTTAAAACTATAAAAATACTTAAGAAAAGACACCACAGGGCATCTTTTTATGGAAAGTTATTGAGAATTATCTATGAGAAGAAATCACAGAGACAAAAACCATGATATTTTTTTCAAATGAAAATTTAAAAATAACAATCAGATCAGAGGGCAAAATGTGGTATCCAATCAGACCATCAGAGTTACTATTTTTGTACTAAAGGAAACAGTAGTTTATTTGCCCACAAACCATCCAATACCCTGCTGTTAATACTATAAATACTAATTATGTGTGTGCTCTAAAAGCAAGTATTCTTCCCTGCCTGGAAAATCATAACTCCCATCAAAATTAATGCAAATTTTCACATGTTTAAGGACAGGTGGAAGCTAGCAAGACCCAAACCAAGTGGTTTGCCTGAGGGCTTTTATTACTTAGAAAAGTATTGGAAAGTAATATAACTGCAGTCAGAAGCAAAAATAAGTTCTCTCCATACATGTTACCAATAATAAGATTGTTATAGTTAGCCACTGATTAACACATCTGTGAGGAGTTACCAAGTGCTGGGACCGTTTCAAGAAATGAAATGTTATTTCTGCTTACTCGCCCCCATAGTCAGACTAGGAGGGTTGTACTAAATTCACTACAATTAATCTCATCCTGCTTTGAAATCTTAGATTTGTTCCTAAACAATTTAAGTTTTACTTACTTTGCAAAGTCCCTGGCCACACCTTCCTAAAGCTGGCTAGACATATTTTATAGGTATTAAAAAATTAAACTAAATATGATAATAATCAGATATCAAAATTAAAGGTAATAACATTATTAACAAGGGATAGAAACCAATCTGTGATAAGAAAAAAAGCTATAGGCATTGTAACTTTCATTATTACAAATGTCTTTAGTGTAAATGATTTCTTAGGACAACTTTATAATGGAAAAGCAAGTAGGATCAAAGACAGGGGGAAAATTCCAGAAGAAATTTCAACATAGTTGTAATGAAAGACCTTTGCTTTAAGAGAAAATGGAGAAAATCTGGGGGAAGGGAGAATTCTGAATACAATTTTCATCACTGAATGTCCAATGAGTTCAAGAAATTTTGCAGAAGTAAAATTACTATAAATTAAATTTTATACTCAGAATTAAGTATAAGGATAGAGATGTATTCTGTTGCACTAGTATGAGACTGGAGAGCAGTATGTAGACTGAAGAATATAAAAACAATGAAAATATGATGAATCCAAATAACAAACAAGATATAAACATATGTGGTTCTAACTAATGCAATTTGTAAATCGAAGCCTGAAACAGTGTGATATTTCTAAAATAAATAAATAAAATTATTACAACAATTACTAGCTATTGGGGAAGTGGTCTGGTTGAAATAAGATAGGATACCGTGTTTCTATGTGGGTAGGAAACAAAGCTCTATATTGCCACTTCACATTCCCAAATTGCTGTTTTCAGCTGGAACAGGCTGATACTGTTTGACCTCCTGGCAATGCTGTCTAGTCACACTGCCAATAACCTTCTCGTTTTGTCACAACCATTCTCTCCTCCGTCTGGCAGGTGAACTGATTTTGGAAGAGAAATCAGTGTTTAGCATCATGTTGCTTTTGTCAAAAAAATTGAGGACATTCAGGTTAACTCTTTTATTCAAATTTAAGAATATAATGTATATGCAGCTAACACAGCTAGGGAATGACTGGCTTTTTCCAGCCCCTGACCTATTGATTCAAATTAAGCAGCTGGGGGTGATTAATATTAGCTGGATAGTAAGGAAAATAAGAAAAAAAAAAATCTCAGGGGATTCCACGGTGAGTTTATTTCTTCATATGATGAACTTGATTTTCAGCTCACCCACACAGGACTTCAGAATCTTTAAGTGGAAAGTTACTACATTGCTATGGGGGGGAAATGTGAAGTGTGTTGACAGAAAAAATGTGTTTATTTTGGCTCTACAAATTCTCTGATGTTCTGAAGCTGAGGGCTGCACTGAGCTAGCACAAAGGAACAAACAACTGATGCCTTCAGAAGTGCTGGCATAGAGATTTGTTGGCAAAAACTGGTGGAATGCCATTTTTCCCTCTGGTGCTAATTTTTTCAGAGGCACTTGACTGGGCCTCTGTTTAGAAGTTAAGTTGTAATTAGTTCAAACTTGTTTCACATTATGAATGCTTTTTGAGAACAATTTTGTTGAATATATGTATTTATTAATAATTTTACAAATGTTCATTGTGGGGAAAATATTTATTTATTTAGGGCAACTTTATGAATATAAGTGCAGGATAATTCTGAAGAAATCTGAGAAATAAAAAAAAAGTTGATTTTTTTTTTTTTTACTTTACAAGGAAGAGGTTGGTGCAAAAAAAATACATGTGAATAAATAAATAAAAAAAAATAAACATAACTGCTGAGGCTGAGATAAAGTTCTACCACTCTGTTTGTTTCTAAGCACTGTATCTGTGCATTGGAAGGGTTAGCAATAAAAATCATAGAGTGGTTTGCATTGAAAGGGACCTTAAAGGTCACCTAGTTCAAAGCCCCCTGCCATGGGCAGTGAAAAAATCCAAAGGTCAAATCCAGTATTCAGGCATAGCACCCTTATTTGTGGCCCTTGAAGGGACATTGGGTCCGTGGGGCTGAGAGTCACTATTTCGTTTCTGAAGGATGTTTTAAAGCTGGAGCTTAATGGCCATTGTTCATCTCATGTTTTCCCCAGGCTTCTGAGGCTTAAGAGCACAAATTAAATTTCACACCAGCCAGCCCAAGAAGCCAGCATAATGTTTGGATTTAAATATCAAGCTCTATTTTCAAGAACAGCTAAATATTAACAGAAGTGTGCCAGCACTTCTGTATCTGCACCAGGGAAACAATTTCCACAAAGTGAAAACACAGCAACTTTGTACATGCTCTCTGAAAAGAAAATTATTCAGCCTGTCTGACTCTGCAAATACTACATGAGGCGGTTAAAAAGGTGGAAAAAAAGGATACATAATAATTTATTTTGCAGTGTTGATACTTCCCATATGCAAGTAGAATTGCAGACTTGCACTTCTGTAAAAAGGCAATGAGAGAACCCTGTCAACATATATCTGACAGAAATATGGAACTGGGAGTTAATAAATGCAAAAGAAAGTTTTAGAACTGGTGGCTAGGTACCAGAGAGTGAGATTTGCATGAATGAATGTTTCGTCTTACTTCAAATATTTTTATATACCACCGACAGCCACCCTCATTCCTAAATTTCCAGTGGTTAATTTCTATGGTCAAAGTTACTGGAGGAGGTCATGCACATAATCACTGAAATACCAGCAGTGCTGGAAAGTTCAATGCCTTTTGAAATGCTCTAAATTATGATTCTTCTATATCAATTACCTGGGGAGGGGGCAGCTGACTTAGGAGTCGGGTTCTGAAAAAATTTTAACCCTTACTAAACATGATCAGGAATAATGCCAGGGTTTTTTTTACCTAAGAAAGATACTTGCCTGATTATTCATTAAATTTGGAAGATTTTCTTCTGAGGAAATTCTTTTTCCCATTTTTCTTCTGTACAGAGACTACCCTAGGCAATTCCTTATTCATATATCTCTTATTTGCTTGCTTATAAGAGCCACTTATTGCAAATTCTCATCTCAGGAATCCAAATGTCCTAGCACTCTCCCTCATGGCTACTCAACTCAGGATTGTGATCCCCTTCACCTGCCCTTTCAGAGAGCTGAAAGTGTAAATGCTCCAAAAATGGGTATTGTGACCCTGAGGCAATCCTGGCTGTAGGGTAGAAAAGCATATTTTGCTCTTCTGAAGTTCAGGCCATTCTTTCTAAATTTGGATCCCCAATGGAAATGCACAGAAAAGTGAGTATTACATCCCAGAATGGAATTCTGAATTTTGCACCTGTCTGCAGTTGCTTCTCAGAATCAAAATCTTTGGCCAAAATCCTGACTGTATCATTCAGTGAAGAATCAAAACTAGAATTTAGAACAGTTTTGCCTCATGACATATATTTTTACAGTAGGGCAGCAACTTCATTTCAGAGATCCTTTTGCTAGCTCTCCCAATAAGAGTTGCTACTGAAGTAAAAATCTATTCCTCATCCAGAGGGATTTCTGCTATAAGGATTCAAAAGCCAAAAACGCACTGAAACAAATAATAGATCTGAGTTTTTACATTTAGATCCAGGTCCAGACACTGGCACACAAGAATTATGCTGCCTTCAGAAGTGGCCTCAAAAAAAAACCCTGCTGAGAAAGATAAACTGTCTGGGAACCAGATTCAAATTTCAAACACTACCTCCTCATTAGATCTATATTTTAATTTTCTTTAACCAGAATGGAAGGACTAGAGTGCACATATTAATAAGTAGCAAATTTCTGCATGTTATGGCAACCATCTGTATAGGGGAGGGCTTTTAGGCTTTTTTAATGAGGTTTAATAACCAACAGAGTCACGTACACCTCCATTGCTAGTCTATGTATTTAAGAGATGTTTGAGGCCAACAGCAGCTGTTGCAGTGATGACAAAATACACACATATATACACACACATATATAAAATTCTGAAATCCACAATTGCTTCATTAACGTTATTGAAGGCATAAAATAGGTTTTAATTGTATGGCTGATGTCCCACAGCAATTTAATGGGGAAAGAATTTGGCAGAAATCAAAAGCTGTAAAATTCACGTTGTTTGTTCATGAAGTTAGCAGTGAGCTAAATCCTTCATCTATTACTCAGGCAAAAATCCCATTGAAGTGCATTGAAGTGAACTTCAGTTTCCCCTGAGGACTAAGGTTTGCAGCATTTTTCTCAAAACAAACAGTAACGTTGAACTCTAGGTAAGCTGTCATGATCAGAGAGCCCTAAGGCAAGGACACTGTTACTATAAATTTAAAACATTTTTTCTTTTTTTTCTCTTTTTCTTTTTTTTTTTCCCTGTCATTCTTTCCAGTGTGACAGATGCAGCAATTTAGGGAAACAGCTCAAGATTGCATGGACATTTATTTTGATTAACAATACAGAAACAGTCAGTTGATTTCCATAGGTGCTTAATTTTAAAATGTTTTCTGTTGGAAATATCAAACATCTGTCTGGAGTGAATAACTAAATAGCTGATAGTGTGGTATCTGTTCCTATTTTAGGCTTCCAAAGCCAGAGGCACTTGAACACCCATGTAGGATCCTAGGTCCTCACAGAGACCGGGAAGCTGGAAAGACCTAAGCCATATAAGATCAATTGCTCCTGGCACTTAAAAGGCTAGTAAAAACAGGTTATAATGTTTACATGACTTTTTATGGGTCAGAGTTTATTATAGCTCCTTTCTATGGCCTACAGCAGTGGAGCATTTTACAAGGCTTTTGCTGTGCTTGACAGATATGTTTCAGTGAGTTTGCCAAGGCAGGCTATTTCAACTGAGCCCCTAACATTTAAAGATTTCCAAAATTCTCTTTGCAGAGAAAGATACTTGGAAATTGGACAGTATGAAACCAAATTGGATTGGACACAATTCATGACAATAAATAAACCCTGTGACTACTAATCATAAGAATGTTTATACATGTCAAAAGACATTATATGCTGCACTCAAAATGCTGTATCAAAGCACACGGTGAGGGCTACAAAGTTAAGCTATCAAAAATCAGGGAATGCTAGAATTAAGCTTGCTTGCTTAATCCCTTTCATTCCTTTAAAAAAAAGAAAAACAGTCTTGCACAGGATTGTCTTTCTTCCATGAGTGTTCTTTTCTTCAACAGCTTATGCTCCTTTCTTAGTTCAGTTATTGACCGATGTCTCCTCTGTTAGACACTACTCAAGCTATTCTCAACACTGATTTATTGATTATCTCACAGAGACTTCTATGGTACTTGTAGATATAATATCTGAACACATTAGAGTAGCCCTGGTGGGTCCTGGTGGAGACAAATTTTTGTGAATAAAGTATGCTGCAAGACAAATAAAAAAAAAAAGGAAAAAAGCAAGTACAGCGATGGGGGTAAGAAATTTACTCTTTTAAGAACACAAACTTGAAACAGCTATTTTACTTGTGCTATGGTAGCTTAGTAGTTAAATAGTGAATGTAATAGTTAAAAAATTGTCCAAAGTCCTCAAATTACCTTCTGGTGAGAATCTGGGAGAAGCCTGTGAGAAACAGAAAAAGAAAGAAATTGTTTTAATGGAAGAAGAATTTCCTGGGCATTTTTAATTTTTTGCATCTTTTTTACTTAAATATATGTTAGAAGCAGTATACTGTAATGGACCAGTAGGTAGAGTGCTAATGAGAATTCATAGCATAATTCAAGGTACTAAGCATAGTATATGAATAGGGCAGAGTCAGGATCTCCATGTCATTCTGCCTATGTTCTTGTACCTCTTTTTCTTAGCTGGCATGTTTCTCCAAAATTGAATTACTTCTTCCAGCCAGAAAATATAACTTCCTAAAGTGATACTTCTTCTTATACCATTGAAACTGGAGACTAAGAAAGTGAATTTTCTCATACATGTGCAGTTTATGGTTCAGTATATGGTTATAAACTGCTTAATATGACTTGGCCAGTGGAAAAATAGGGGATGATTTTTCCTGTGTGATAATTCAGTGACATATGGGAAAGTTTAACAGTTATGATTGACTGAAAACAATCGTAATTTGTAACAATCCTTATATATTTGTTCACAAAACTTCAGTAGTTTGGCATTCATTTTTAGCAAATTTCAAATAAAAATTAGTAGGGTTTTCTGGTGACAAAGGAATCACCAAAGTAAACTCAGCCTATTTAAACCCCAGTTTTAAACTGAAACATTTTGCTTCCTCACCCTCAGTGTTAACAATTCCTTCTTTGTGAAAATTCAAGTGGAAGTTCTGATAACACATATTGCTTGTAGCCAGAAAGCTGACTTTCATTAAAAACAAACTGCCACACCATACTGAACAGTAGCATTTCACTGAGTTTGAAGTATCTGGCTTGTTAACTCTATTTAAGCAGCTGCTATCTCACTTCAGTCTGATCACACAACTGTTTGAAATGAAAATAAAACCTGCTTTGTTTACAGACTTCTTTTAACTACTATGGATCAAGAATTGTTTGTTCTTTCTGACAGCTTTTACAGGCTTTTGTTATATTTTATTCTCACTGTGATAGATGCTGGTAATTTTAAACTGGGTTTTTCTAAGTCTTTTTTCTACCAGCCACACCGCAGGGAGCTTATCAGAAAAGACTGATCTCTCCTAATCTACTACCCCATACCATGTGCCCTTTGGAGCAGGTATGCTTTCATATCAGGGTTCAATATCATATACTGTTAAATAAACAGTTTCCTTTTAGTTTGCTTTTTTTCCCCTTTATTTTTTTCTACTTCAAAGAAAAAAAAATCATCTTTGCACATGTTTAGACAATTGCATTTTCTTTTACTGGTGATACCAATACTGGAATCACCTCAAAGACTAATTTTAACCGGCCAAAGAATCTTTTTTACCTAATGTGACATTTTCTCAGACATGATGTCATTGTCATTTTTTAAACATTTCTGGTGTTGAATAAAGAAAATATGAACTATATTGACATTATGATGAAGATTAATTGGGTTCTATTTCTTAATTTTAAGATTACTTTTTTATTTTTGAGTGACATTTCAGATGATGCTTACTGAAATAACTACCCACAAGAATATATCAATGAATCCAAGATTTAAATAAGGATGCAATAAAAATAAAGCCGATAAATTCATTACATCTTAAATTTTATTTGAAAATACTCTTTTTTTCTGCTTTATTAAAAAGATAGAAATCAGATAAACAGTGATTTTTAGATGAAACCTTGTAACTGTTTTATCAAACCATGACTTTTTATGGTATAAATTACAGTTCCTTAAAGGTGCATGAAAACCTGTCTATTCCCCGTTTCAAGACCAAGATTTAATATGAGCTTTGAGATGAAGCAATAAAATAGTGAATCAATTATTACACTTTCGAATAAAAATAATGCTCTTTACACTTTTATTTTATTTCTTATGACTATTATTATTTCCTGTACAAATAGTAATAGAAACATGCAAATATAGGTGTCTAATAATAAATTTCTCCAAAGGCAAGGTTTGAAGACCTAAATCAGACATAAATCTCTAATTTTAGCATGAATATAAAGGGAATTTTCTTCCAACAGAGCATCACATCAGATTTAGTTATACAATAAAAATAATGGAATGCACATTACAATGTGAGTAGAAGGAGATGGTTGCTAATAGTTTGCTGTGGGTATAGTATGCATGGACTCTAAATACATAGAGAAATGCATTTTCAATGAATATAAGTGTTTAGTGCATTGTGGAAACTATATAATGTATATAATGTGTTAGTAGAAGAAAACCGTCTACTAATTATCTTTGTAGTTATTATACAGTAATTAGTATGATTTCAATTGTACCTCTAGGTTGTACCAAGGGTTCATAGGATTTCCTAACCTATGAAGTCAACTATTAACTGATGTTTCAGGAGATAAAAAAACAAATTAAAAAACCCACAAACAAACAGACAGACAAACAAAAAAAAAGGACTTGGTGCTGTGATTTAGGACAAAAATCAGATCCTTTTTATAGTTCAGTGTGACCTTCCTCTCACTACATACAATTCAGAATCATCCTTGATTCTAGAAGAGAAGGCAGTTGGATTGTTCCCTCAGAGAAAGATTAAATGGTAATTACCATATTGGATATTAGGATTGATTCTAGAATTAGCAACATTAGAGGAAGTTTTTGCTTTAAAACCAAGGCACCAACAGAGTGTTCAGTGACATTATTGTATTTTTGTATGATACTGAAAATTTAAATTTCAGTTTACTGAGTTTGGTGAATCAAAGGGGGTCATATATGCCAGCTGACACAGTGGATTCTGCTTCAGTTAAGGCATAATATTCATAGTTAAGGATTCTTTATGCAGGAATAAATGGATTTTTCAAGTAATAAAATGAGACAGAGAAGGCAGGTATATGTCAGCAGCAAAACTATTTAGAGAAAAAAAATATAAGAAGTATCCAAAGGGAAACAATCATTCAAGGGAGAGAAATAGGTGAATTTAGAGTGACAGGCTGTATAAATAACAAAATATCAGTCAGTTTGTTTTAAAAATGTGATGTATTGTTTTTGCCATTATATTGCTACAGATAGCTAAGGAAATATCCCCCTCCTCATCTATCTACATATACATATATATGTATATATATACATATATATATATATATATGCATAACTGTATGTGTATCCGTCACTCACTAGAGTGTGAAGCCTACCTCATAATACCTCACTGGAAGAAATTTTCCAGATCTCAAGACAAAGGAAAGAGATTATCACTACCAGAAAAATGTTTAATCTATCTACCTAGGTACCTGGTGGTAGTCCTACTACTGGATAGAGTGGATTGTATCAATGAACTACCATTCTGAAAGAAATTGTTTCTTATTCTGAAAGAAATAATGTTTTTAAAACATTGGATTTTTTCATATGGTGGAAAAATTTCTTCTTACCTGTCATTTCTATACCTTGCCACATGACTGGCATTCAGAAATACTTATGCATCTTTAAGCAAGACCCTATTGATGATAGGGTCATCACCTTTTCTATGTGTGCAAAGAAAAATGTGTGCATTTGAAATGTCCCCACACCTACTGGAAGTAGTTTATCAGCTTTATACTAAATATTAACTCAGTATTAGACTTTTCATGAACATCTTATTTAGGTGGCTCACAAGCCCTAGAGGCTTCAGTCTTGTCTGCATTTTTGAATTAAGACTCCAGTGCATGAAAGATAGTCTTCATGTCTGAAAATCTGAAGTGAAATTCCTATGTACATTTCTTTCATTTGGAATTTTAACTAACTCAGCTTCAAACACCAACATTGAATTCTTTGTGTAGGATTGCATTACTCTTCTTTATACATGCAATCTCATCCTAAGGTTCCAAACCATCACTTATATATTTTGTTGCTTGTGTCATTAGAGGAAATAATGGACCATATTAAGAAAAACACATAAGACACCACTCTGTATACAAGGAAGAAACCACGTGTTATTTCTTTTGTCTGTCTGATCTGGAAGACAGAGGGAGGACTCCAAGAGAACTGTTTTTTTCTAGCCATTAAGGGAAAGAATAACAAACTATTAATGAGACTTTATTAAGGGACAGGATGCTCAGTAACAGCATCTAGACTTCAGACAGGAAAGTTTAACATCGTAAGCTCAAGAGAAGAATAGATATTTTTTTCAGAGTTTCTACAGGAAAGAAAATGCAAAATTGGTTTTCTAACTTTATATTTTGCAAAACCTCCTCCTCCTTTGACACTAAGAAGGAGAGAAATGAAATTAGCAACAGAATCACTGAAATATTACTGGTTTTATGGAAAACTTTTAAGAAAAAATTACTTTTTGATACCAATTTCTATTTTTATATTGCTTATAGGATTTAATTTGATCATTATTAGCTGTACATTTGTCGTTTCCATCACCGCCATCCTCACCAGACATAATTTTTTTGGGGGGATTGATAAAGATCCCTGCCCTACTGCTAGCTAGGATACTTATTAAAAAAATTAGAAGGGCTAGTTTCTTGGAAAAAAAAAAACACAAAACCGCAAACCAACCAAAAAACCCCAACTTCACAATATTTGGACACTAAATATTCCTTAAAAAGGAAAATATGGATGAAACTTGCCTCATAAATGTCTATTAAAATATTTTCAGAACTCATTTAAGTGCTAAATCAGACTGTTGCAAAACAGCATTGACTCATGCGGTCAAAGATTTCTTTCTTTCTCTCTCATTTATGTAGAAATAAAAAGGGAAAATACAAAGGGTATGAAAAGTAAAAGGAAAAAAGGCCAAATAGTTAGACAATATCCATCTGAGGCTGCAGTCAGTAACCCCCTCTAAATTTTTATATATCAGACTTCTTGAATAGTTCAAATCAAATTTTGGTGGAATAAATCATATCAGTAGGCTTTCATGATTCTGCACAGGCAGAAAAGATAAAATTTGGCTTATAAAAGTCCTCATTATTGAAAAGAAAAGGTAAATATACTGCTAAAACATATAAAAATGTATGTTTCTCCCTGCCCAGCTACCCTGCAGCTAATGAATCTATCACAATTGTAGTGTTCAAAGATGAATAGTATTGGATTTAGTACCAGTACATATTTTATGGCTATAGTCTGGTTTTTGGGATTTTGCTTTTTTTAAGAGAATAATTTAATTTTAAAAGATAGGAAAAGTGAACTATTTCATGCTATTTCCAGGCTATTTTATCATGGAGCGCCACTTTCTTAAACAGCATGTGAACTGCTAAAGAAATAGTTTAAGGCACTTGTATAATTACAGCAGCAGCTCATGGGACTGCAAGATGGCAAAAAAATGGTTTCTTAGAACACAAGACAAAGTTAGTGTTGCTGTAGACAAACATTTCTTATTCTTTACATATTCCTTCTTCTAATTTGGGTGACACCTCATATATGATTGAACTATTATTCGTTTTGTTTGACTGGTATTTTCTGTATATGATTTAGTGAGATTATACAAGACTCTCTGGAATTTACAAACATTTTATAAAATAGTTCCAAAAATTAAAGATTTGCATAAGAAGTTTTACATGAAACTCATATGGTTACTCATCCTTCAGCTATTACGCAAATGAAAATGAGAATTAAAGAATAAAAAGCAATTTGTGGAAAGTAATACAAGTACCATACCCAAGATGAATAATGACTAGTCACTGACTTTCTTGTATAACCAAAGAACTGCAGTTCATTTATAATCTAGAGGTTTAAAGACCTCTTCTCTCTCCAGAAATTTTAAAAAAGCCACTTTTCCTCTAAGAAATCCTATCACACCTTCTTAAATCTTTCCTTCACAAAGAAACCAACCTCCTCCTTACACCATGAATTAGCTGTCAAAGTAATCTCTTCTCAAAAGCATCTTTTGTCCTCAATTTCCCTTTAGTAAAATTATCAACTATTTGAAAAACCTTAAAAAAAATTCCCTTCAAATGTGCATTATAGGGCAAAATTGGTGTTCCCTTCAACTGAGGTATTTCTAAGCATATTTTATGACTAAAAACACCATTCTGGACATGGATAACATTGCACAATGTGAAAGCAAAACAATACACTGTTATTGCAGTTGCACTACTTTTCAATCTTTGAAAGCAGCTGAAAGTAAAGTTTAATCCATTTTAACAGGAAATTCCATCATGTATATCCTGAACTTTGATCTGTGCCCATACTATTTTTTTCATTGCCTTTGCCGGTTTAATCCAAGTAATATATGCAAGATTCTAAGAGCTAAAAGAAGCATATGGGCATATGGGAAAACATGATGGACAAGTATCTTTATTTAGGTTTTGACTCCAGCTCTTCTAGCATATTTCAATAAGGTAAAAATATAGAGATTATAGAGTCTCTGGAATTAGAGGTATTTCCCTTTCCATTTATTCTTTGTGCAGTAGGTGAAGGCTTTTACTACTCAAGAAATGCTGCAGAAAAGAAATATTTTATCATTACTGATTTTGGTTCTTCAAATAAAACATTTGCTCTCTTAATATTTCCAGTATTTATGTCTTCCTGTGTTTTGTTTATATTTAAGGCTAAAATTATAGGAGGAGTATGATGAATATAGAAGTTATCAATGTCTCTTACAAATTATACCAGTCCTCTGGTACATCAGGTACATGTTTCCTCTTTCTGGGGAATTGATAACAGTTATGTGGATTTTGGTTTAAAATATCACTTTTCACTAAAGACATACCCAGTTAAATCTATACCATCATATACAGAAGTTTAGTTACAAAAGAACTGAGTCATTATTTTGTGTTCCTAAGCTAATCTTAATAAAATTTAAATATAAAGATTTTGAGAATTAAAAATTCTTGTGTGTCAACTTGGTCAGTAGGTGCATATGTGGATGTTACAGGTATTTGTAAGGAAACATCCTGCAAGGAGTTTTGACTGGTCACGATGGTCAGTCTAAATTTTAACAGGTGCAATTCTTTGTATGTAACAATTTCTTTTAATCGTCAACTATGTACGTGCAAATTTATGTATAGACTCAATACATTGATATGATGAAATTATTAGACTTCTTGATTTCAGTGAGTGAAAATAACCAAGATGGTTTCCTCACTTTCAAATTGTTCCACTGGTGGACAGCTTTAATTTCTTGGAACTGGAGATGATTCATTGTTTGGATAAGATAAATTAATTTATGTTCTTTCATTTGCAATTTCCAGATGGCATATAATTGTATACAGAAATTTAGATACTGTCTACCACTGACCAGCAGAGAAGTGCTAGGCCAGTTGTTACTCCCTCATTACAAACCATGATGGACTAAATTTAAAATTATGATTAAATGGATTTCCAGAGTTTTGTACAGGGATAAATGGTTCCACTAAAAACATGAGGCATACTCAAAGCTTGAAACATTACATGAAGAAATGTGATTTATATTCCATGTTTTGGGTCTGTTTTACACCTTATTTTTACCTCTGGTTCTCAAAGTTTCATAAAGATGATGTAATGCTGCTTTCTCACACAAATTATGGAGATTGTTCCTGCTTCACATCTAGTACTTAGCCAAAAATTGCTAGGTAGTAAAAATACATAGAGGAGAGAAGAAACTAATCCTTCAGGATACAGCTTTTCTTAATTCTACTTGCTTGTATATCACCAGCTTATACTGCTTGAGCATTTAATTAACAGAATTTCATGGCTGTCCCTATATATGAAGTTACATCTGTTCTGAAATCCAGTTAAGGTTGCCTGACACTGAAACATCCATTCTTTCATTAATATTATTTAAATTTTTTTGTTATCTTCATTATATATCATAATATAATAATAATATAATAATATAATTAATAATGTATCTTCATATATTATTCTTTGAATTAAATAAACAAAAAAAAATATCACCATGTTATGCTTCTAACAACTTCATAATTCGAACTAGTGTTAAAGAAAAATTTCAAGGGCTTCCAAAACTGAGTGCTGCTTTCTCCTCACACTTAGTTGAAATTTTAAGGAAGAAATTTCAAGGAAGAAATTTCAGAGGGCTTGATCATGCTTTCTGTGTATTTGCAGAGGAAAATATGCACCCTTATGTCATGGTTTAAACCCAGCTGGCATCTGAGCCCCACAGAGCCACTCACTCACTCCTCTAGTGTGGGATGTCGGAGAGAATCAGAAGAGTAAAACTGAGAAAACTTGTGGCTTGAGATGAAGACAATTTCATAGACGAGCAAAAGCTGTACATACAAGCAAAGAAAAATAAGTTCCTTTGCTGCTTCCCATGTGCATGTAGGTATTCAGCCATCCGCTGGAAAGCTGGATTCCATCATGTGTAATGGGAAGACAATTTCTATGGCTCTGAACATTTCCTCATTCCTTCTGCTTTCCAACAGTTTTTGTATGTTGAACATGGTACCATATGGTATGAAATATCCCTCTGATCAACTGAGGTCAGCCATGCAAATTGTGTCCCCTCCCAACTCCTTGTGCATCCCCAGCCTGCTCCCTGGTGGGGTAGGGGAGAGGCAGAAAAGTCCTTGACTCTGTACAACAGCTAAATCTTCCTTGAGTTATTAATAGTTATCAATGGTTCAAAAAAGTTGGTAACGAACCAAAGATCCTTTGACTTCATCTCTTGCCTACTCAACATTTCCTAGTACTTCTTCCAGACTGTACTTCTATGAAAGACCGTATCACTCTCTACAAACACCTGAAAGAAGGGTGTAACCAGGAGGGTCTGTCTCTTCTCCCAAACAACCAGCAGCAGGCTGAGAGCACACAGTCTTAACTGCACCAGGGGAAGTTTAGGCTGGACATCACAAAGAAGTTCTTCACAGAAACGGTGATTGGGCATTGGGAAGGGCTGCCCAGGGAGATGGTGCAGCCATGGTCCCTGGAGGTGTCTAGAAATGACTGGATGTAGCAATCAGTGCCGTGATCTATTGACACGGTGGTGTTCATTCACAGGTTGGACTCGATCTCAGAGATCTTTTCCAACCTAGTTGATTCCGTGATTCTGTGAGCTTCTCTTCAAAATTTGGATAATAAAAAATGTACTGTACATCCCACTGCTACTGTTTTCCCTATAAAAATTTGCCATGTTGCTTTTCACTTTTTTCCCAGAGTAAAACATGAAGGGGGGGGGGCAGGGACATTTGCAATTTCCTCAGTTATAAATGTAAGGAAATTAATCACTGCTTCCTGAGTTTGTCCTCTTGTTTTTGGTTTTTCTTGGGCTTTTTTTGTGAGTGCAGATGTGGTAGTTTTAGACAATTTAGACACGATATCTTTCAGAGCATAATTTTCCTGAAAGAGAAGTACTTTTCTGAACTTATTAATGATGAATGAATGTTCAGAGAAGTCAAATGATTCATCCTTGAAATCAGTCATTGATTCAAGAACAGAACTGATTAGCTCCCATTTTTGTGGTTTAATCCATCCCTGTTTTCATAGCAGTTTGTTATGGACGTTGTCTGAAGTGTAATGTATGAAATGAGACAGCGAGAAGAATGAGTAGTTTAGTGTTCCTAAATGGATAAGAACCAATGACCTAGACAAATTTGCTGTCTAAGATAAGATTTAAGATCATGTTTTGTGAGACTGCAATTCTAGGGAAAAGTAGGTATAGTATAGTACAGCACAGTATCATTCCATACTGAATACATGGATTGGGGACCAGAGTAGCTCCATACACACAGAAAACAGCACTCCTTTAGAAATGTAAATGGTTAAGGATGGAAAAGCTAAAAATAACGAAATAAGAGGAGGTGTGGTACACTGAAACAAGTAACTGTGGAGTGGAAAATGATTAATCTATTAATAAGACAACACACTCACATAATGAAAGTGTAATTCTAAGGGTAAAACACCTAGTGCAGCCTTTACTTTTGGACTATGTGCTAGACTGACAGATCCACCTCAGGAGGGTGACAGATGATGACAACCAAAGTTCAGAAGTAGGCAGTGTGCCATCTGAAGAGCAGATCAACAGGATCTTCACAGAGACCCTTCAGAGGAGGAGATATGGACAGAAAATAACCTTGAATGAACATAGGATGGTAACTCCCAAGATGAGAAAGTTTGTTATATCAGGCAGTGGAAGGAAGACCTTTTCTGCTTCTAGGTGTGTATTCGCAAAAGAGGGATCGAATTCTTATAAACTTGGTGCCTTAAAACTTCTGTCCTTTTTCTGCTAATCATTTAGTTTAGGATGGTTTCCCACCTGTCATAAATTGATAAATAAGCAAATGAAGTATTAGAAAATAGGGATGTTTCACTTAACAGTCTTTTTGGCAGCAATTTTCTTTTTTTTTAAAAGGAAGTAAAGCGAAATAATTAGTATTGTCACAGCTTTTTGAGAAAGGTAAGCAATTGTCTGTGTCCACAGAGGACACTTGGAAAAAAGGCACCTAGTCACTGAACAGGTGACTACTTAGTTCAACAAAGAAACAGAAGATAAAAGGTCTATGAATCAAGCAACCAGAGAAGGGAATGCAAAAGGTTTTGAAGTGGGAGGGGGATATTCTGTGTGCTTCATCAAAGCTGAGAACTGGGAAGAAAAGGTTGTCAAGGGTAGCAATGAAACACTGATGACGAGTCAAACAGAAGGATACTAAGGGCATAGAATCTCAATTAAGCTTAAGTAGTAGTTTAGTATCTTAACTAAGGTTAAGGTATAAATGATAATATTAGTCTTAAATGAATGGAATGTCTACTGATAAAACAGGCATATAAAGATTAACTGTATGGTTGAAACAACTATGAAGTTCAAGTGGAGATTTAAAGTCATAAAAGAAACAAGTGGCAGATTTCATGGCTATTTTCTCAACAACAGTACTTACTAGGAAGGTCACAAAAATTGCTGGGCAGGAAATGAGTGCTGAGAAACAATCTGACCATGAGGAAAACGTAAAGGCTGAAAACAGATACTTGAGAAAGAAGTGAATAGCACATTTTAGTCAATACAGATCAAGAGGAGAACTGATCAGAGACTAAACATAAGATAGTTTTCTGGGCTAGAATGTGACAAATATGCAGCTTTTTCTGACAAGTTTCTAGGCAAAAAAGGTTCTGTGCCTGGAGCTGTGCAAAGGAAGTCTGCTGGTGCTTCATTATGAGATAGGTGAAAAGAGGAAAATAACAATTGAAGAAACTGGCTGTGTGGAGAAGATAATAAATGGTACTGAAAAGGTTAGAGAGAATCATCCATTGATTGTTCTTGGGATCAATCTTACTTAATACTTTAATTTCATTAATGACCTTGGAACAAGTAATAAAAATATGCTGATGACACATGATTGCTAAGGCACTGCTTGCATGATAGAATATCAATGTACGTAAGGCAAGGGATGGTGCTAAGAGACTGAAAATTATAACTGAAATGAAATGTAATAATACTAAGTAGATCATGAACTTAAAGATTAATTACAAGACTACTGTGTATAAACTAGTTGAAAACTGTGTATAAACTGTTGGAAAACTGTAAGAGCAAGACCTTAATTTATTAATTCATCGGAGGATATCTGTGAATGGTGTTTGTGATATCATGAAAAGCAGAACAAGCACTGTATTAAGAAGCATATTTGTGTGACCGATAAGGAAATTTTAATATCACTCTGCGAAACTGTGGGGGTTTGATCCATACAGCAGAATTCAGAAGAAAACATGTATGAGAACTTATCCTACAAGGTTAAGAAAATAGAAGATCAGACAGCACAAGGTTAGGTCATAAAAGGGGCTGGTTTGACGCAATTGGGGAACGTCTTCAATGCATGTAGGACCAATAATGTTTCTAAACATCAGTGCAGACAGAAATATGAAGAAAAAAATACTGGTTGTCACAGAAATATCAGTTAAACATGTGAATTTAGGATTGATGTTAGAGGAAATTTTGACTGTTAGTAAATTCAGAAAGAATTCACGAAGAACAGCAACATAGTGAGAATTTAAGAAACCAGAAAATATGCTTAAACAGTTATAAATGAGGATTAGATAGAAGGTTTATTTTTCATATCAGGAAGAGTCTTTCCTTTCCTTTTTTGGAAGTCCACTCAAGTATTGCAGAACTGAATTTTTTACCTTTTAAAATTATGAAACCTATTATGGAACATCAATCTTACTCTATACTAGTAATGGACATTGAGACAATGTTTACACAAATTTTATGAAGTAAAAACAAAGGTGAGAAGGAGCATAGCAATAATTTAGCAGTTCAGAGATGCTTCAACTTGTAGGAGATTCTTTTGTAGGCTCCCCCTGAGTTTGACTTCCATTCTTATTCCTGCTAATAAGCCACAGATTTCACAAAATGGACTGCAATTTATTTCTTACTAACTGTGGTTTTTTTTAATTATCTCTGTGTGTTTTTTCTTTTTTTAACAGAATATCATGTATTAGTATTCTGAAGCTACTTCCAAAACCAAAATTTCATTTCACTCCTTGAGAAATTTACGTAAGTAGTGGCCTACTCCACTGGGAGCTTAGCAGTACAAGAAACAGAAACGTTGGCTTGAGCATTTAAACTGTGTGCACTTTTTCTAGGAAATTTCTTCCTTTTTCTACATGCAATCCACATGCTTATTGTTACTCAGAGACGGAAAGTTGCTTGTCTGTAAGATTGTTTGAGTCAAGTAGGAAAATGCATTACTCAGAACCATCACTACACACACCTCTCTGTCTAAACAGCTGACTAACAACCTACAGCTTTTGCATTCCGTGGCAGTTTTAAAATTAAAATATATAACATTCATGAGCCACAGTATATTATGGAGTTATTTAATAATAACTCAAATGTGTCCATAACTATTATACTGGAAAAAAGGGTAATATTTTAATTTAATTTTAAGCAGGCTTCAAAGACAAATTCCCTTATACAACATAGTCACTTGGATATAAATTCCAGTCCTCCTTATTCAACTCAAACAAAGCTTAACCTGAAGTTAGTCCTTTGGATCAGTCTCCATGTTTACAAGTACTATAGGCAGCTTCATATATGTAATGGCTTTGGTTTTTAATAGTAATATTATTTTTAAAAACCCCTCATTTCCTCATATGGCATATTCCATGTCAATAGAGTGGTGGAATGTATGAAAAATGATGGTATAATAAAGGCAAAAATGTATTTCCAATTCAATGAAAAATGGCATGTGCCAACTCTGAACATAGCTAAACCAATTTATGTATAGAAACAAAATTCATTCTCCCACTCCATGGGTTTTATTTTTTTCCACCTATTTGATTTAACCTCATTTAAAGCTGTGCACAGCTGACTCAATAATTTTTAAGATTATTTTGTTAGTGCAAAATACACTCATTATTGCTTTAGCATTTGTGTTTTTACAACTCTGCCTTTTTTCACAATACTAGGAGAATGAAGTGCCAATAATACCTAATATTTTCCTATAATGTCCCTAAATATGCACAGTATATTAAAACATACCATTATAGATAATGCAATATACAAAATGAGGGTACATATTCATACTATAAAAATTAGATAGAACTAAAAGATGAAAGTAGCTTTTTAAAAAAGAAAATTGCATATTCACTATCACTAGGAATTTATTAGCTTAAAGGTTTATGAAGTTATATTCCCAACTTCAGATGCTTTATTATATTACCTTAAAAAAAATCTAGTTATTTGCATTTGCCATAACTTGTTTTCCCTTTTTAAAGTGGAAATTTAACTCACTGTTATATTCCTCCTTAACCTACAGCTTAACAGGGCAAGGAATCAGCTGAACAGAGCAACAAAATGTTTTAGGTATTAATTACTTCTAAAAAGGCTACAGACCTGAACTGGGGAAGAGAAAGAAGGGGAAACAAATTCAATAAGCTTTCCTATAGGACAATCCTGCATCCAGATGTGCATCTAAGCATTGTGAGATTTAGTGGAATCATTTACCTAATGGAAACCTTTAGAGTAAGTCTGGCTGGTTAAGTAAGTCTGGCTAGAGTAAGTCAGTCTGGCTGATTGGTTTGTTGGTTGGTTTGTTGTTTTTGTTCCAGTATAAAAGGAAAAGGGGAAAGGGAAAGGGAAAGGGAAAGGGAAAGGGAAAGGGAAAGGGAAGAGGAAAAAGGAAAAAAGAGAGGGAAAGCAAGGCAAGGTGCTAACTGTTCCCGTTAGTCCTTACTTTGACCTTCTAAAACCAAACAATTTCACAGCATGGATTGGAGCATTATTGGACGCACCTCCTTAGAGATGTAAATCGACATGACTTATTATTTACATCTGGCAGTGAACTGTAGAAACTTGTTAAGAATTGTGAAGATGTGTAAACAGGCTTGACTGGAATTGTGAAGGTTTTTCGGGGGATGACATGGCATGGGTACATTATAATGTCAAGTTTAGACAACTGGCATTTTCAAAATCCTAATAGACAGAATCTTTATCGTATTATACTAAACTGTTGAACAGGTAATACCAGACCCTGATTGTGGCATATAAATTAAGCTCAGGCTTCTGGCTGAATGTGTAAAAAAAGTATGTCGAAATATAGTGATATGATGTTCCTGAAAAGAAAAATTATACAGGAATGCAGTCTGAAGTTTGGACTGGCACTATTATGTGGAAAAAGATGATCAAAGAGTTAAAGCTCCATGATCTGTTTAGCACATAACCCATAATGTTGGGGTATTTGACTGGGTTAATACTTAAACACATACTTAGGATCTTATTTAAATCAAATCACTGAACACTGTCTGTCTTGTCAAATATAGGTCAAGAAGCTAATAGTATGATATCCAGATCCAGCTTGGAACTGTGTGAAATTTTGAGTTCTTAGGTGGGGACGGGCTCCAAATGCTAGCCTCCAATATGAAGGAATATCCCCCATATTGCATACCCTCTAAGAGTAATAATATAGAAAATTGTTGTATTGAGAACCCTTGCAAAGCATATTCCAGCCCAGCACATAGTTTTCTTTAACACAGAGAGATTACATAGTCTGAGCTGGAATATTTCCTCAGAAATAAGAATAATTATACTAATTATAGTAGTGAGATCAGGAGTGGTCAGTGTGTGCATACAGGGAACCAGATGGGTTGAAAGAATCAGGCAACTGGAAAGAGTAAGTCTAGGTTTTGACTACAGAAAAATAATTGAATTATTGAAACTTAATTTATGAACCAATTTAGATGTACCCTTAGTGGCTTCAAGAAAAAGATCTTCCATATGGAAATGAGGGACAATATTCAGAGAGATAAAGTATCAATTGAAAATTGAGCTTTCCATTTCACCATATAAGAAGAGATTTATACTACAAAACCTAAATATTTGATGATATTCCACTTTGAGAAGCAGCACGCTATAATGATAAAGGAATATTAAAAAAAGAGAAAAGCAGACAAGAGCTGCTGTGTTTCCACAAGAGCATATCAATTCAGCAAAGTCAGGAAAAGTCAAAACTGATAAAAATAAAGGAAATATCTGTATATTTCTCTTGACTGATACTTAGGTTGTGGAATGCATTGCTGTTGACTGAGAAAACAGAAGCTTTGTAAGACTTGGAACACAATCATTGGATAGAAGAGATGCATAGAATAGTATTTTGGAAACATGCTACTGACAAGACAAAACCTTCTCAAAATAATAAAAAGAAAAAAAAGACAATTGTGTGAAAGGTATCAGAAATAAACTGCCACACTTATCTAACGGTAGGAGGCTAAACTTCTTTCCATGATGAAAATACATATCATAAGTGGGAAGATTCCTATCCTTCCTGGTATAGAAATTTTTGAGTCTGTGTTGATTTTTGATTCTCCTTTAATACTGACATCTTAGAATTTGAACTTTCTTCTCCACAAATATGTAGAAGAATATTTCTTCAGGGAGACTGAGGAAACTGAAAGAATGCACACACGGAAAGCACAAAAAGTAATTGTGTGCAAGTATCTATTTTTGAACAGTTAGCTTAACCAGAAGTTGGGTAAGGTCTCTCTGACACCATCCTGAGGGAGATCCAATATATATATTGAAGTACTGACTGATGGTAGAGACCTTTAAAGAACAACTTCTCCTTTTTTAAACCTAGAAAAGGAAGCAATTTATCTGCTGTTGGTCTACACCAAGAAAAACAAATGACAGAGGTCTGTGTCAAATCAGACATAATTTCTTGGGAGTGTCATTCAGCACTCTCAGCATTAGTCAATAACACTTGCCAATAATCTCACTTTTCTTCAATTCCCTTCCAGAGAGCGTGTTTCCGTGTAAAAAGTATAAATTCTTGCATTGGCTTCTAAATTGAGGTCACTGGAGAGGTGTAACAGCTTTAGATACTTTAACAGTAGAGACTAATGAGCACTCAGTGTCCATTGGAAATTGATGCTATTTGTCCATTATCTAAGGTTCATTTGAAATTTCTTCTGTCTTGGAGACAGTAGCATGTGAACAAATATTTTCTCTGTAAATGGTGTAATTGCAGTTTGTAAATTTCTAGAACATAGAAATAATTATTGTTAACTGTTTCAAGAAGAAAATGTACATAGGTTTGTCTGTTATAAAGGGAATTTTAAAAGCTCCAGGTGCTCTATAAAATTACCTGAGCTATAGCTGAAAATGATAGCTACGGAAAATATTAACAAATTTAAACAGTCAGAAAACTAAAGAAGCAAATCAACACCCCTCAAACTGCCAAAAGACCTTACTTGATATATTTTTCCCACACCCAGGAAGTCAAGCTGTTCACGAATAGTGAGTGTGACATTAACTGCTTTTATTCCTGCTAAAGTAATCTGGATTGCAATCTATTTTACCTTACGAGGGAAAAAATAGGTCTCATGATGTGGCTTTACAGTGTAACTGGTGCTACTTTTATAAAGCAATTTTTAGAATCCTGACTTACATAACACTAAAATTGATCCCAAGAGCTGATCAGAATTTGAGTTGCAGTATTTAAGAAAGATATAAGAGACAGTCAAATTAGGAAACAGAATAATTTCCATTTGATGGCATATTTGTGTAGAAAGTATACTTCCAAAATTATGCATATGATCTATTTTAAATTTTAAAGTATTTTACAGCCTTTTACCCCAATGTGATAGAATCATCAAGCTAAACAATTATATGGCATGTCACAAGGAACTGACATCTCAGCACACATGCTTTCTGTACTTAAAGCAGCATTTACATGCATATCAAACATTCTTTAAAATAATAGCAATATGCAGCATACTTTGTTGTTCAGTTAGTTTGAACTGTCTAACTCGGTTTATCATGAGATTCCACTCTTTGGTAGATGTGTCAAGGACTGAGCACAGTTAGACCTTTGAAATCAAAGGAATAGAAAGACAGATGGGGTAAGGTTACTGGGCTAGTTTATCTTTTATATAATATTCAGATAGGAAAGACATGTGACAGGTTCCCCAACGGACAGAAACTCTTCGGTGGTGCTTTAATCATATTAAACATTGCAAGACAGAGAACACAGGAAATGAGGTTTATTGTGATCTTTATATTTTAAAACTAGTCCAAATACTAAGCTTGAAGTCTCTACCCGTAACAGCCTGAAATGTGCCTTGAGTGTGTGCCATTCCTTACACAAACACCATGTGACAACTAAAAGCACATTATATATTACCTCATATTTATATTTCTCATGTTCCATGGCTATATCAATCGCAGACATCTGTGGCTGCTCACATTTTATTGCTTCCTCCTCTTGCCAAGGCCTTGCTGGTCACTTGTATTAAGAGCACTTAGATCTTGCTCAGTGTAATCCTTCTATCTTTCCTGGTTTGTTATGCAGTTGAACCGCATAAAAACGTGTTTCTGAGGGATTATTTATGCAGTCTGTCTTCCATCACCTAACCACATATCTCACTAATTTAAATAATTGTTTGTTTGTTTGCATTTATGCTACAGTGTTGGAATTGTATTTGGCTGAATTCCTCACGGAAAGTCTTGATCCAGTGTGCATTTTATTCTCTTCCTGTCTGTTCCATCTGAGGAGTAAGCTGATACAACAGTTGGAGTTTTATAGGCCATAATGGCAAAAGAGATGCCTCAATTATCTTTTTAAAGACTGCCTATAATTCGGTCTCCTTCTACTTAGATGTTTTTTTTTAAACTACTCATCCAAAAGAATAATTTGGTAACATCTTTGTCCTTGTGTAGCCCCACCTGTTTTTACTACTTTAATGGGAACATTTCCAGCCTGATTTGTTTTCTTAAATGTTCTTGTTGTTCATTGATTTTCTTTTATAAATTGAGTTCTTTCACAAGTTCTTTCACAGTGCAGGTTGAGACTTTTTGAATGGAAAAAAGTTAGCCATTCCCTGCAATGAAATAGCACATGATCACCTTATTTACCTGTGAATATCCTGTTCCTGAAATCTATTCTTTGATGTGAATAAACAAAAATTCCCTGCTGTTTCCTGCTTATGTAAATCATCAGTGAAATTTCCTACAAAGTTTTTTGAATACTCTGCTTTGTGACATACAAAGATTTAAGTAGAAATTATTAGTCACCTGATTTGTTTTTAGCATACGTGCATCAATTTTTATGCACAAAAATAGTATCTATCTGTAAGAATGGCACTCATAAGCAATAAACACCAAGCCTAAAGCATAGATATTTGGAATTTGTGTTTTCACTTAAGACGTTTATGACTGTACTGGCATGATGTATAGAGTCTTTAGGGAATGCTGAAGGATTGGGAACAACTTTAAAAATTATAAAATGAAAGATTAATTACTTTTAAATTTATTTTTATATATCTTAAGCATTGAAAAGTGTTATTATTAAAAAATTGTATTATTTTAACTTGGATATTTACTTTTAAAAATCTATACTTCATGAAGCATGTTGAGATTTTAAATGTGTGCTATTATTCACTGGCACAGTTTTTTGATGTTTGGAGGAATTTTAACCAAATACACACAAAAACGTAAAGCATAAGAATCACAATTACAGACAGAAATAAGATTCAATATACATTTTTAGTTTGTACAAATAACCTTTAACAAATTACAAAGTTAAAAACTAATTTTCTTAACAAAAGCATTTTTAGAAGAAAAAGAGATAATGCACATGGAATTAAAGTTAGGATGATTCTGATAAGTCATTATTAAGGTATGAAACAAATGCAAACAGTAGAAAAGTGGGGAGCATATATGAAGTAGTTTTCTTTTAAATTCAGGTGGTGGATTTAAGTATTGTCACAGTAAAACCATTATTCCATCACATAAAATGACATTTTGTCTCCTTTGAGTCCATTTGTGAGGAAGTGAACAGTGGTGGGAGCTTTATCAGTTGTCTATACATATGACTGTCACTTGATCTGCTCTTTTGATGGCACTGTATGTTTTTAATTATTTATGTATGCTTTAATCTTCCACTGCTACAATGTAAGAAGATGCAAATCTAAGAGCTTTTGGTATAAATGTCAGAACTCTACATTGTTATAACGGCTGGTTTTATTTTCTCTCACCTTTAGAATGTCAAAAAAGCTGAAGCATAAATGAAATCTTCATCTCAGTCGTGCTGGTTGTGTGATTTATAAAGTCATCTAACAAGTATGATTTAGTTGTATCTACTGAGAGATCCCCACCCTAGCCCAAAGACATTACTGTCAGCTTAAAACTCTGGCAGTATATAAACTACAGGGATATAGTCACAACTTGTTGTCCCAGACCTTATTAATCCTTAAGATATTTGCATTTAAAAGCTAGTTTTGACATGGAATCCACTGTAAATCTGCACTCCCTGAATTTCCACTGACACTTCAGGGTGACATTTTGATTTTTTATTTTAAGGAAATCTCTCTTCTTGCTTAATCTCATTACCTGTTATGCAGGCATTATTTTGTCTTCTAGCAAATATGTAGCTTACTACAAATTATTGTGTCATTGTTCTGCCAAAGCCATCATCCACAAGGGACTTTTCTAGTGAACCAACATCAAAATATAGACAAGATTACCATAATTTTGGAAACAGCATCTTGAAAGCCTCAGGGGTCTTTTGTATTAAGCCTCTTTGTTTCACAAAGCTACCAGTATGAAGTTATGAATGACATTAACAACTTGTAACCCTTGCAAAATAAAAATATCACTAGATTGTTTTCAGAGTAAACTTGTTGCATTGCAGCAGATACTTGCTTATTTGTTTCTTAATGCACTTTTTAAAATATATTTTATGACATTATATTTCAGCAGAAAAAGATGACAATTCAGAACCACTTAAGAAGTAAGACTGATCTTGCCTCAGAAACAGTAGAAATTATCATTCCAGTAACAGTTCTTTAAGCATCCTATCTTCCTCCCCTCCAAAATGTACATATGTATGCATGTAACTTTAAACACATCATTTATCAAAATTTCGTCATTAAGACTATTTTGTGTTTATTATTATTTTAAACTATTTTGCTGGATTGGGACCACCGAATGGTAACATGGAATTTCCTTCAAAGAAAACAGTTATTTGTTTTTCTAACTGAAAGATACAGGAGACCAGAAAATGCTTTATTTTTTATATTTCTTCAGCTGAAGTTGTCATGTGGTGTTATAAATGAAGATGAAGCACTAGTGTTTATTTAATTGGTAATATAAAGGTGTAGCAACATGAGTGTTTTTTCTGTAAGACAACGACAGACACCAAAAAAATTTCAAAACGTAGTCAAAGTTACCTAGGAAGAACAAGTTTAATAAAAGGTTAAAAATGGGACAACAGATGTGTCAGAGGTCAGTTGCAGAAGATACTGACATATTTATTTCTGTTATATAAAATGATATGACAGTTTGGGCTGCCAACCTGGACATGCCAGTTAAGAAGTTGTGAGGCAAGGTTTATGCCATGTGACTCAAAGAAGCTCTTGGTAAGCCATCAAGGTTGTTAGAACATCCTCTTTCAATTCCCAGAGTTTCTTTTCCTTCAGGTTGCTGCTGTATGAGGCATAGCTCTCGATCATATGAAGACATCAATTTGAGCTCACATGATCAAGCTCCTCTGCCACGAGATAACAGCATACGAAAACTGAGTTGTGAAGCGATACCAAGCCAAATGCTACACAAACAATACCCAGTCCCCTGTCTCTAATTGTGTTTGTTTTATTCCAGCTATCAGTCAGAAATGGTAAATGATGTTACATCTGCTCTGGCAATAGAGACAAATGGATTACCCCAGGAATGTGTGCAGATATCTAATAGGGACTATGTGATTACTTGTAATGTAATGATTCATGTGCTATATCTTTCAGCAGCTGCTTTTTGGGAAGCGAAATCATAATATACCATAGCTGTTCATAAGTGAAGCATGGACAATGAGGAGGCAAATTTTTCAGTGTTAGACTTTATAAGTACTCACTAAATTGTGAGAAGACTGAGTTAGTTATAGATCTCAGCTTATTCAGATGTGCAAGAGTGACAGCAAAGAACGAAGAAAAAGAGAGATCATTAATTTTTTTAGCCAACAACCATTACAGTCCTATTTTAAAGAAAGAAGGAACCAAATAAATACAGAGTGACTTTGTTTGCCGGAAGAAATAATCACTCTTCGTCCAGCTATACAAATATCATGGAGTGACTGAACTGGCAAGAACTTCCCAGCAATTCAAATATTTCTTTTACACCCATCCATGACGACGTTCTGAGTGTTGCAGAGGATGCAGCACCACGAGGCTGCAAAGTGCATGTCCAACACCAATAGCTGGCTTCTGTGCTCTGCAGAAGCACATGTGTAATTGCTTAGTAAGTTCAGTATTTCAGGGATAAGGACATTTTCAATTCAGATACACAGGAATTAGGCTTAGTTGTCATGGTATTCTCAGTCACTGACCAAAACCCACCTTTTTTTCATTCTACCAAGAGTAAATGCAACTTTGCAAAGGCTTCAGAATCCTCTATAATAAAAAAATATTATGGTATTTAATAAGTATTAAAAAAATTAAATTTGTGTTTGCTTTTACTTCATATGAAGAATAAATGCTAGAGTCATTAAAAGCCTATCATGTTTTATGTTTGTATTTTATCATTCTTTGAATTAAATATGCTTATGTTTTGTCTCCAAGAAAAGGAATTGAGATAGTTTAGAGCTATATATTATGGATCTGAAAATTTATATGTCTAGCTTTGATGAAAAATCTGTCTAGCTTTTCTGCCACATATGGAAAGCAACTAGGTATTAAAATTTCAAACTTCAGTGTAGCTAATCCTTCTTCAGAAGTCATTTGAGATTAACAAATAAATAAGGCTGATTTAAAATTGTCTATGTCATTAACTTGCTGGACCTGAAACATGGTGAGAGCCAGCTTTTTAAAGGATGATCTTTTAACAAATGTAATTATTTTCTTAGCACTAAAATTACAATTTTTAAAGAGAATTACTTGACAACAATATTAGAAATTAAAATTCCCTGAAACATATTTCTAAAATAAAATCCCAGCTATAACTCACAGCATGGATAATTGGGGCATGCATAATCCAACTGATAGCTGTTAGTAAAAGGCAGCAGGTTTTAATTTCTGGAAAGTAAGTCTGAGGATGCCAAGGCTTCGAGCAATAGCGTGGCTGTTTTGAAGATAATGATTGCAGCCTTACCTCAAGTACTGTGTGCAGTTTTGGTCACAGCAATATAAGAAGGATATTAAACTATGTGAGAGTGTCCAAAGGAGGGCAATGAAGTTGGTGAAGGGCTTTGATGGGAAGCTGTGTGAGGAGGGGCTGAGGGCACTTGGTCTGTTCAGCCTGGAGAGGAGGAGACTGAGGGGAGACCTCATTGCAGTTACAGCTCCCTTGTGAGGAGAAGAGGAGGGGCAGGCACTGATCTCCTCTCTGGTGACAGTGACAGGACTCATGGGAATGATCTTAAGTAGTGTTGGGGTTGATTAGGTTGGGAAAGATTCTTCACCCAGAGAGTGGTTGGGCACTGGAAGAGGCTCCCCAGGGAAGTGGTCAAAGCATCAGCCTGACAGAGTTCAAGAAGTGTTTGGACAATGCTTTTGGGCATATGATGTGACTTTTGGGGATGATGCTGGGCAGGGTGAGGAGTTGAACTCAGAGATCCTTGTGGGTCCCTTCTCTTCCGTTCCACTATAAAAAGGTGGAGCCAGGAAGGATTCTTTTAATAGATTTTTTGACGAAAAATTAAGCACAAAACATGGCAATATTATATCTGGAAACTATTTATTGAAATAAAAGGGGAATAGAAAAAGGGGCAGAAACAGAAGACAGGGACAGCATCACCATGAAGAATTCTGAGTGCTCTGCCAGTGTCAGCTCAGCAGGCAGAGCGTATGTGTTGTGTAGCTCCTGTGGCGAGTTGGGTGCGATTTTCAGATAGCAGCAGGCTGAGTGTCCCTTCTGCTGGAGGAGAACAGGCTGCTGTAGGTGCAGGCGTGCTCCTGGAGCAGTTGTATGGTCAGGATGGTGGTGGAAGGCAGTAGCTGTGGCTCGGAGAACACGGCTGAGTATGAGCGGCGGTGGCAGCAGAGATTTTCACGGTGATAAACTAGTTCACAGGAGCAATGAAGCAAAGCAAAGCAGGCAACACAGAAAGACTGGACCACAACAAAGCTGAGAAGGGAAGGGGCCAAACTGACCCTCCAGGTGACCCAAAGCCAAAGACCAAAAAAAAACCTGTTGATGCGCAGCCAAACCTGCTGATGTAGCAGCCAGTCGCTTTTTTTGTGCTCCCCCAAACTCCTCCCCCCACTCAGTTTTCCTGGGCCCACTTTTGGCAGGCCTTTTTCGCGGGCATCCGGGTACCTGCCCTTGCCAGCAGTGTGTGTGTGTGCCAGTGTGGGCGGGGAGCTGCCCACAGTCCAACCATGGAAGTCCTCCCTGCCCTGACCGACTGCGAAGCCTCTCTGGGGACAGGGAAACACGGTTTTTATAGCCATTTTCTTTATCTCATTGTGAAACATGCTGAGGCATATATATATTGATCCCTCTCACCTTCCAACTCAGCTTATTCTGTGATTCTGTGATAAAATCTTCACTGGATTCATTAAGGGTTGTTTTACTGTGGTTCTTTGTGGTTGGTTGTGGTTCTTGTGGCTCATTGGACCAAGATTGCATTGTAATCACTTCCCTGTCCATGGGGTAGAAACAGCAATATATTTTTGTAGGGATACACTTGGTTTTCAGTTGAAAAACATTATGGAAATGTACAGTATCTATTAATAACTGTTTAATTGCAAACTGATTCAACATATCTACTAAATAGACTCTTATTGATTTTACAGAGTTTTCTCAGCAAATCCAAAATACATAATTCCCAGAAAATACATAAGCCTTGGAGAATTTTGGAAGAGTGAAGCAGATGTACCCTCCTAATCTGCTAAAGCTGCATGTATCTCATCAGGAATATTCATAGAGGAATGTTACACTGGCTCTGTAGTGAAGAGCATCATCCCACAGCATTAATAATCTTCAAGGACGTGTAACATGGCTCTCTCTGGAGATACATGGTTTGTGCAATATCTGACAGACAGATACACAGAGAAGAGGCCATTAAAGTCATACAATCTGATTTTATGTGATGGAAAGTTCATTTTGTTTATTGGTCTGCTGTTTGAATATTATGACTCATTAAGAGGAGAGGAAAAGGAGACAGAGTGGGAGATGATTACTGTTTTTAGAAGTTGTCAAGTGTGTTGAAAGGAGGGACTCTTCCTAACCTGCAAGTTGGGACAATCAAGTGAGGAGAGACTGGAGCCTCAGACAGGATGGAATATGGAGCATCAAGTTTCCAAAAGAATGGAGAACAAGACTGGAGAACCTGAGGGGATACAACAGTTTCCTGCAAATTAATAAACCACTGAGTTGACTTCAGGTAAGCCTAGATGAAAGGATATTCTTAAAAGAACACAGATTGGTTCATGGTCCCTTTTTATTTCTATTTCTTTTTACCTAGGAATTTTTAATTTCCTATTCTGAAGAAAGTTAGTTCTTCTGGTTAACATCCTAATAAAAATGGTGGGTTGTTTGATTTAGGCTGTTTACCTTGGAGACTTCAGAGATAAGGAAAAGAATGATAAGGAAATTCACTTCAGGCTCTTAGTAATTCTAGGTCCCACCATATTCTGCATTGTTGAAGATGACTGTCCACTCTCTCTGTGAATTTCTTTATTTGTAATATTTCAAACAAAACTGTCTTTTGAATTTTTAAGCTCAAGTTGCTATTTTTCAGTGAATGTGAAATGTTGAATATGAAAAGCCCCCAAAAATCTGTTGTTTTCAGTTCCTTAACAGTTGGAAATCAGATTTGAAAAGCTGGCATGTACTATGAAAAAAATTTGCCCAGTTTAATTTTTATCTGACTCTGATTTTCATAATAATAGCTCAGTGAGATTCTTAACTTGTTCTGCTCTTTTTATCCACAGTAAATTTAGATGCTATCCAGCATAAATAAATGTGGGTAAAATATGGCCTCCAGTAAGTGTTTGTAGGATTTGTTTGCTTTTCCTGTTACTAATTCTGATCTTCCTGATGCAGTTCTATACTTCTTAAATTCAGGACACTTTTTTTGGCCTGAGGTTTCTTTTTGTTGTTGCTGTTTTTTTGTTTGGTTGGGAGGTTTTTTTTAATTTTATAATCGTATAAGATGGTATATGATTAATTTCCTCTGTTTTATCTTCTTCCACTAGAATATTCAGCATCCTCTTTCTATCTTACCTCTCTTTTCATGTATTCAATAAATTTAGTCAATTTTCCATAAATGCAAATTTGTAGATGTTCACACATGCATTTCTTGAGCACTCAAGCTGCCTAGACTTGAAACTATAGATTAGCCACACTTCCTTTTCCAGTTTACTTGGTGATACACATTTCAATCCAAAACACTAGGCCTTTGAAGAGATCAGCTTCAGAGACTTCTATTCTGCCAAGTTCAGGTCTGAGCCATAAACATAGGTTTAAATTGTATTTGAATTACTTTCTTCATTTCACTGCTTAAGATGCACAGTGGTTCTCTCATGATTTAAGTGAAATAAAAATCTGAGGTGAGCTTCAGCAGAGCTGTTCTTCCCATTCTTAGGATAAATTTTCAAACAAATAGGGATGAAAAATGTCCAGTGTGGTTGTCTCACCTTACTGTGCTACACAAAAAGGAAGAACTGACAGCAGAATATATAGGCTCCATTTCTGTTAGAAATTAAGTATTCACAGACACATTATAAAATTTACTTATTTACTTCATTATAAAATTTACTTATTTGTGAAGAAAATTTTTTTACCCCTGCAATGTTTCATAAGAGGATTTAAATCTCTACTAAGCATTTTATGACTTTTTTTTTCTTCTAGATAGTTATTTCTTCTGTCTTTCTTCAAAAATTAAGCTTATTTCACATTAGAAAATTGGCTACATCATCTTGTGCTGATCAACAGGATATTCTGTGAAAGGTCACAGAGTCCTGGACAGCTTTCACCTGATAGTAAGAATTAATATTTTCCTGATCATGCAACACTTCATATTACTTTCCATTGCTTGGAAAGATATAACAAGTGTCCAAGGTTCTACAGTAAAAGACGATGTGAGATTTTTCCTTTGAGGAGATAGGCATTTTCTAAAGTACCATTTTAGTATTTATTTTTATTATTGAGAAATAGATGAACGTTTTGGTAGGCAATTTGACTGCTATGTTATGTGCGGAAACAAGTATTTATTGAGGTTGCTGTGTATCCAATAACCAGAAATTATGACAGCAACAATTTTTTTGGTGTTTTTTACTCCTTCTAAATCTATTTGTTCTTGTTATGTTTCTTTAAACCAGTAACAAATCCCCTGCCACTTTAACACTTTTCCTGCAGTGAGCTAAACATGGATGAAGCATGACATACAATAAAACTAGAAAATGTATTTGAGCTTTTTTTGGTAAGAAATTGAGAAAAACTTCCGTTGTGGAAGGTATCTACATACCCAGTGAGAATTCACCTCACCATGACCCAGACACTTATTTTCACTTGTGGAAGAATATGTCATCCTAATGCCTAGGAAAACTTAAAGTTTCAGTACAACTTAGTCAAGCAGAATACAAAGTATTTTTGAGAATCTAAGTCCCACTATATCAATTTCACAAGCTTACTAGTACAGAACAGGAGAGATTAACATTCTTCCTATGTTTTTAAATATGTTCTTACTCAGCTTTCCATTACATATATGGAATGGTGATGGCACTTAGGCATAATTGCTATGCAAATTATGAAAAAGATAATTTTGAAAGTCTTAAAACAATGGAGAAATATCTGGTGGAGGGAAGTAAAGGTGCAGCTGGAACTGGTACCTAAAACACCATGAAATGAGGAGCCTGTAATATTTCTTTTTTTTCAGATTTTAAACACAGCTGGATAAATAATGAAAATATGCCTTATATGAGTAGATACATATGTGAAGTCTTTCATTTTTCAAATCCTGGCAAAACATGTCACATAATTTTTCAATAATTATGTACTGACAGATGCTCACTATATATTTGGTAGACACATATGTCCTAAAAATGGACGTTATTAGACTTACTATCATTGCAACCTGCTATCCCAAGGAACTATTATAAAATACAAAAGGATTCATGTTTCCAAAAAGTTTTGAGTATCAAATAATGGAAGAATTACTTTTTATTCTAGTCCAGCTGAGAGGACCCAGTCTAGGATAGGCAGCAACATGATAATTTTCTGGGTGGCAAGAAGGAAACTTGACGATTAATGTGCCCTAAGGATTCCACAGACAACCTTTTTTTTCCAGGAGAAGAACAAGGAGAATTTTAGGATAGAGACAGTTTCTGTTGGAATCCAGGAAAGTGAAAGAGCTTTCCCTGATCTTTTAGAGATGAGATTTATCCCTAAAGTCCCACAAGAAGGCTTAGCCTATGAACTAAGTCCATGGGAAAGGCTACCCCCACTTCTGCATGAGCAGAAAGCACCAAAGAAATGAAAAGATAGTTTTTTAGTGTACCACAGAAAACGGGTTTGTAGTTTTAGGTTTTACCCTATATATTAATATGGGGACAACATGAAGAATTCAGGGTGTCGGCTTCCTCTTCTTCTTCTTCTTCTTCCTCTTCTTCTTCTTCTTCTTCTTCTTCTTCTTCTTCTTCTTCTTCTTCTTCCTTTCTTCTTTGACCTAAGTTCCTGCAATGTATTTATTGATTGATAGAAAGAATCTAGTGTAGAAGAGACATACTAATAAAATTGATAGATATTGGACTTAAAATAAAATACGTAAAACTTTCCTATTTGATGATAAAAACTATATAAACTCTTTGTAACCAGCCTCTGCAGCCATTTTCCATCTGGAAGCAGCAGAGAGTGTGTTCCTGAACCTTTGATAAGATATAATAAACAAACCTGAAACAGCAAAGGAGTTTCTTCGTTGTTTTTCTTAACATGAGAGACTGAGAAGAAAAAACTTCCCAGGCGAGAAACAGTTTTGTGGGACCCTCCCACAGGGGGTCCACAAGTTTCTTTCTCAAAATGGACAGGATAGATCTTTTCACTGCTTGATCTTATTAGAATCCTGTGTCTGGCCTTTGGTGCGCTGTGGGGTTATGTGCCAGTTGCATGCTATTATGTGATGGAGAAGAGTATGGGACGTAGGATCACTGCTGGCTTTTGATGTGCCTTTTGGTGTATTCCCTGCTGGTTTTGCAATTATAGATGTAGCCATTGCTGTAAGGACAAGGGTGATATGGGTATGTAGCCTCTCCTTACAGGAGCTACTGTACCAAACCTACTTGCCAGTCCTGTGTTTTCTGAGGGTGACTGAGTCAACTTGTTTCTCCAGGTCTCTGCCTCACCTCTATGACTCCCCCTTCTCCTCACTACAAGCTTCACCACAACCATCATTAATCTCTTAAATTTCTCCTTTAAATAAACACAAACTCTTTTGAGAAGGTTCAGCCTGGTCCCAGCACACACATTGTCCCCTTGAGCCAGACCCTGCATAGCGGCTCTGTGTTGCAGGGACAGGGCAATGGAGGGACTGAGAAGCCACACAGTCACCTGCCCCTCCTGTTAAGTGGTCATGAACCCTCTCTTTCCTGCCAAGAATTTGGGATTTGCTGGTAAAATGACTACCATCATTCACACTAATGCAATGTTCAGTGAGAGAAGTTTAGCTTATTCTGTTTTGGTCTTTACAATGACTCATTCTTCTGCCCTTTTTGAAAATGCGCTGAGAATAATGAGCAATTTTTAAAACCAGTTTTGTTTTCAACTTGTAAATAAAATGGTAAGCAGAGGAAGCAAGCCACATTAGCCAGAGTGAAAGAAAAGGTAATTCAGAAGTTTTAAGGAAAGCTCTTTCTTCATCTGCAGTGCAAAGTCCAGTCTGCCATTTAGGAAGGGTGGGGCTTCACATGCTGGCTACATGTAGGAATTGTATGGTATAATTTCTAAATGTGCCTTCATTAAAACTTTCCTGGATGGGGATTAAGGGAGCATAATTTGTCAGTGAACCAGAAACCAGTGCAGGAGTTGTGGTTCAAGCTGATAAGGCCTTGGAGGAAATTCCCTCCAACTGTTAGAAAACTGGAAAGTGGAAACCCGAAGTATGGCTGCTTTAGCTGATAAGAGAAAAATAAAATTATCTTGAACTAAAGAGGGGTTTTTTTCATTCTCTTTATTAGATTTATCAAAAGAAAAATATTGATACAATTTATCATTAAGCTGAGGGTTAAATAAATGCAAAACCTTTTTTTTTTTTTTGGTTCACGCCATCTATATTAATTGACTTCTTAGATTATAAAGTATGACATGATTAAATTGGTAAGTAGTATAAGTTGAGGTAGCATAAGTAAGTTTACAATTTGCTTGTCATTCCCTTTAGACTTCTTCTTAAATCTGCAAAATTCTCAACTGATGTTAATATGGCCCTTCATCTGAAATAGAATTATTAAGCACTTTGGTTTTATCAGCTGTGTTGTAGTTTGCAGTGTTCAAAAGACATGGTGAAAGAGTTTAATCAAAATGAGTAACAGCATTCCATTCAATTCCTGTAGTCTAATTATCCACTTTTCACTTATTTCATACCTATGTAATGCCTGCTGAAGGACTGAGGTAAAGGTTATCTTGGACTGTAAAACTTATGTTACTCTGTGTTTATGCTTGCTTAAATTATGAGAAGGGCAGTAGAAGTGAAGGCTCTACTTTGCTTTTATGAAAACTCCTAAGTGCTTTATTACTTTCTTGCGTGATAGTTTTATAAACATTTGCTTTCAAAACTTACAAATTCTGGTTGATGATTTAAAATTGTCGCTTGGCACATTGCTGCATCATGAAATGCCTTTTCATTCATATGTTCATCACAGATCAGGAGGCTGGAAGAGCAGTAGTCATTTGTACTTGTTCACTCATCTAAGTGAATTGCCTTGGGCAATGGGTTTGCTCATCCTGGGAGATGAAATTTCTTCCTTTTCTCTGAAACAAGAGAGGAGAAGTGCTCGGGGTAAGATGAGATCTTACCACAGATGACAAAGGATCACTGGAAGTAAGAGTAGGTGTGCAGGGAGGGGAAGGGGAAGACCAAGACATTGAAAAGAAGGACAATATGCTCTAACAGCAGAATTAATCAAAGCAGGAAGCACAAACTGTGCACGACCTCCCAATGTGAAGACAGGAAGATCCGGTGAGTTGTCAGGGACAAAAAGGCTAGAACACAAATGTATTTTATTTCCATATATAAATGTGTTTTATCTGTTTTCTATTTGATGCAAATAGCTATAATGTGTTCCCTTCTGCTTCTCAGACATGTGGCTTCAAAAGAATTTAATTGTGAACCAAAAGGCTCACACCTTCAGTGGTATTTTAGAAAGACTATATTTAAGCTTTGGGTGGAGACAGGTGGAGGATTTGTCTGAAGGATCAGTACTGAATGAAAGTATGTGCCTGAAGCATGGGTATGAGCTTTCAAGACTGAACGTAGGCGAAGAGTTTTAATCTCAAGTATGTGCCTCTGGCTGTGTCTCAGACATGAGGACAGAATGCTGCTGGACTTCTGTTCAGAGCTGTGGTTTCACACAGCCAGAGCCTCTGACAAAGGCTTATTCCATGTCCAAGGTCAGACGGGATTCTGCAATGCTACCCTTTGGTACCTGTAATCAATCAGTCATCTTGGCACTCCCTAGCCATTAGGAACCTGCATTGATAATGAGGCCAGATGTCTTGATTCAGCATGCTCGTTTAGAAATGAACCACATTTTAGCATTTTGCCCAAAAAAATACCAGCTTTTAGGGGCAATCCTACAGTATACAGTTAAAAATTGTCCCTAAAGACAGGACAGGACAGGACAGGACAGGACAGGANAGGAAAGGAAAGGAAAGGAAAGGAAAGGAAAGGAAAGGAAAGGAAAGGAAAGGAAAGGAAAGGAAAGGAAAGGAAAGGAAAGGAAAGGAAAGGAAAGGAAAGGAAAGGAAAGGGGAAAGGATTTTATAGCATTATGGTTTAAGAACTAAGAAATTTTTATTTAGAGCAGTGTTTTTGTAAAGTCGTGTTCTATGCTGGTATGTGCTATTCCTTATATGTGTAATGCAGGTTGGAACAATAATTTTCTTCCTCCTTCACAAAATCTGCATGGTCTTTCAGGTGAAAATAATGCAGGACATGCTGCTAGCTACCGGGAATGCAGTATTCTGTAAGTATTTAAACTTCAAATATATATACAAAAAAAATTAAACAAGTAGAAAAATATACCAAATATATAGATTAATCTCTTTCGGGGAAAAATATAATTCAAAATATCTTTCCAAAACTCTTGCCAATGAAATAAATAAGTGGAGTCTGAAAAGCAAGCCACCATAGCTTTTGATTAAGGATTATCTAGTGTATGTGTGGGTTGTTGCCAGAAGAGGAGTCCCACTCTGTCATTTATATTTCTTGCCTTTGCCCTAGTTCTGGGAACTGTGATTGGTCTGTAGCTTAGCTTAATGAGCTGAGCACATGGAAAACCAGTCCACCAAAAAAAGCCAAAGGAAAAAAAATAAACAAACAAACAAAAAGAAAGACGTTTCCATTGGACTGTCTTGACAAAGCAGCTAAACTGTAGAACAACACCCTGCCACCACTGAGAACTGGCTAAAAAACCCTCCAGTACAGGACTGAGCAAGATCCCTTCTCAGTGAGAGACAGATACTGACAACTAGCACAAATTCAGAAAGCTGCCTGTTTTAGGCACCATATTTTCACCTATAGAGCTTATTCTTTCTCTGACTTCTGTCCACACTTCTTTTATTACTATCGGACCATGAAATGGAAGTTTGCATTACAGTAGCACTTTGTAAACATGAAACTTGCTACTATTCATAGAAACATGTACTTTATACTGTTACACTTGCCTTTATTTTAGTTGCAGTATTACTTGTATTTGTCTTTTGAAAAGTTAAAATTTAAGTGATAATCAGATTTTGAAGGAATTGCGGGGTTTGTATGTTGGGTTTTTGGGTTTTAGGCTCTGAGATTGCAGGTAGCATTGTAACACTTCAGACAGGATCTGTCAGGGCAATGTAGGAAACTAGAATAACAGTAGACTTAAAATGCAGACATGAAGAAACACTATCCTCTAATTTGGGGCAAATGTGTAAACGCATAGAATTTTTTTTCATTTTTTTCTGTTTGCTTATTTACCTCTCTTCTTATACGTGTTGTAATGTTTGACATTCAGGTCAGCTGGACAAGGGTAATTTGGCACGGTAAACACACTGTGCAAGCTCTGTATGGTATGCAAAGGAATCCGTTTTATTCAGGGCAAGCCTAGATTGTTTAACAGGAAAAGTAATGTGTACTGAGGTCGGCGAGTTAGATTTCATTGTATTCCATAGCTTGTCGAAACTGTATAATAAATGGGATACTCAAAACCGGACAAAGAGGAGAAATGGGTCTTTGCCCCTGATATCTGTATCACTGATAGTAGGCACTGCCACTCTTGACCTCTTTGGCTCAGCATCCAGCTGCTGTTTTCAGCATTTGGATATGGCTATGAAAAATGACCTGACATTGTTCTCCAAAGAATTTGCATTGTTCTCTGTAGGCTTATTAAACACTATAACTGTTCATGTAGGGATATGTTTGTTAAGCAGTTATATTTGTGCTACTATTATATTCTCTGTTTTCCCTGCAGAAACACAAATAGAAATCAGTGTACTCAGTTTCTATATAAGTTAGTTTCTATACGAACATATATAGGCCTGATTCCAGTCCCATTAACTCTTGTGATATCAAATATTGCTCAAATTTGAAGTGCTGGCATTCTCAAGAAGCACTTGAAGAATTTTCGTACAGATTAAATAGCATCAGAAAGGAGAGAAACGTGGCATGTGTGGAGAAAGGAATAATTTCCATTCAGCAAGCCTCCCACTTGCCACTGAAAAGCTGTATATATTGGGCTCGGGGCGTGCAGAGGAGAGCGTGCAGAAGATAGCTTTTCTATTTGCTTCAGAAGAAATGCATGACTCAGTTAATGCCAATTGACACTGATTCTCTCAGTGCAAAGCACTACCAGACACTTCAGTGTATAGAGTTTTTGAGGAGGAGGAGCACAGGAATGAGCTGATAAAAGTTGTCACAGTTCCATTTCCATTAGGGGAACCACTGTGCTGATTTATACCATCTGAAGGCATGCTAACAAGGCACCCACAGGAACGTTGTGTCTAATTTAGAAGAGAACAGATCACATTTTTATAGTATTATGAAACGACCACTTAAGGTCTTACAGTAGGGAAGGCGCTGTTCAGTTTTGCATGTTTTGGATCAGACTATGCAAACCCAAAGTTTTATTGAACTTAGCTTCCTTATGACAGTGCCATAAAAAGAGGCATGGTAAGTGTCAGACAAAATGTACAGCAAATCATTTTTGGGGATCGAGCTTATTTTCTTATTGTCCTTAAACACGCATAAAATGTACACATTTTAGACCTTCTAGATGTTCCAGTGTTTTCTATACGATTTATTACTTTATTCTAGCAATATTCTAGCTATGAACATAGATAGATGTGACTATGCCTCATTGAAAAATCTAGAAAAGGGAAAATCAAAAAGGGACAAACAAGGTCGACATAAAGAACATTGAAATTTTTACCTGCTGTAAAGGATTTGAGTGAGCCAGGTAATAAAATATAGTAGTTTGCTTTATTCATTTGCTCATTTATTGCAGATAAGAATTTTTGGGCACTGGATATATTCCCAGGGTTAAATCCCAAATTTTTGCCCGTTGTCCCTCCTCCCCGCACCCAGCCTTTCTTTTAATTTACTCATAATCAAGGACTTTCTATTATTTCCAGCCAAGAATTTCAGTTATTTGGCTGCAATATATCATTCATTGTTTTCAACAGACCTTAATGCAAGGTTATATTGACCTAGTGTAAGTTTTGATTTAAGAACTAACAGCTATTAACAATAGACCTCTAGTGCATTTGGGTCTGCATGTCTTGTAGGCATCATATGAAAAGGATTTTGAAAGTATAAGTAAAACCCATCAGTTTCAACAGGAAATAATGACCCCATTTGCCATGGAAACTAAAGAACTTTATGAAAATGAACTGAGCTGTTTTCCATACAAAGGTAAAGTGATTCTAAAAATAATTCTAAAAATAAGACTGGTTCTTGATATTAACTGATCAAGTTAAAGAAATTCAACTTTCTGACCCTTTTTAAGCAAAATAGAAACACTTCTGAATATTTTTGAGACAAACCCTAAAAAAAATCCTTTTTTTAATACAGCTTTTCTTTCAAAGATAGAATGAGAAAATCAAAACAACAAATGACTTTTTATAACAGCAGATGGTGAATATAAGTAAACAGTTGAAATATAAAATTACTTTTAAAACAAGTCTGTAGGAAAGTTATAGTAAATAATTTCCCTTCCCTTCCCTTCCCTTCCCTTCCCTTCCCTTCCCTTNCTTCCCTTCCCTTCCCGCACCTTCCCGCACCTTCCCTTCCCTTCCCGCACCTTCCCTTCCCTTCCCTTCCCTTCCCTTCCCTTGACATGTAAAAGTTAAATACTTACTGGAAACTGTTGCAGTGCTTCAATATCTCTAGGAATTTTGTTCTTAATGATGCTATGAAGCATACTAATTCTTTGTGCAACACAGATCAAAATTTTGCTGTCACTTGAAAAATTTACTGTTGTACTGATGGGAAAAAAAACCCAAACAAGCAAACAAACAAAAATCTGCAAGAATACAAAAACCTTTTAGTCACATTCCAGGGTATCTGTATCAACCACAATCTGATTAAGGAATCTGCAAAAATACACTTAATCTAAGGTTTGAGCATTGCAGTTTAGCAGTTCGAATTAAAAACCCCACAGAAATCAGCAATTTTCAGGAAGGACAGATTTTGCCGTAAAGGCCATATAAAGGATGAAAAGACATGAGGTGATAGCTAAGGAACTGTCACTGTTAAAGAAGGTGTATCATCAGGAAATTATACTGCTTTTCCTGTGGAAAAATTCAGTTTTCAGAATGAGTCTAAAAATGGGAATGAGTACTTTTCCTATTTAACTTCATTTGGATTACTGTGTTAGCACTGGCACCTGCTTTTACAGATGTGTTATTCCACAGAAGACATATTTAAAGAGAGTATTTTATATGAGAAGTTGAAGCTGGCCCATATTCACTGAACAATATTAATGTTCTTTCAAGAGATCAGTAATTTAATTCGTTACATTCATTTAATGTAACTCTTCAAATGGGAGTTGAGTATAATTATCTTTAAGTCTCTGACTTTGCACCTCTGGGGCCACAAATCAATGTTTGGTGAGGACGACAACAATTATTCTAATCAAAGTGATGTAATACATTCTAAGTTAGCTGGTTTAATTTCTTAGAGGACTAAAGTTTTCAAAGAACAGCACTCAGATTTGGCACAGTCCGTGAATTGGCAGGCTTTGCTCTAAAGAGACACAGTCTGAAGTGTCCACACCGGTGGAGAGAAACAGTCTCACACCACTGGGAAGCCGAAGTGTGGTTCCACAAGCAATTAAAACAGTTGTGCATTGTGACTCTCTGTGCCACCTCAGCCTCCCATAAACCTGGTGTCAACTGACTTGAGTGCTGCTATACATTGAGCTCGGCTTCCTTCTTGAAAAAGCAGTTAGCATGAAACCAGCACCAAACCATGAGTTGAGTCGACCTGTGCTCAGCTTTAGTATTTCAATTTCTTTTATTGCATTGGATTTCTTTCTTGGTTCCAATTTGATAGTATGGTGTTTACAATTATTTGGTTGGGTGTAAAAAAAACTTCCGTATTTATCCTTTTAGGTTTTTTTCTTTTATCTATTATAATGGAATTAAAAATATAGGACTTAAGGCAAGAGTCAGTATAAAAGTAACCAAGGGTTATGTGACATTTTATTTACTTTTGTACACTACCAGAAGCTATACTAAACATGACTGTATGCTAATAAGATCACAGGATGTTTTCATAGAAGAAAATATTCATGAGGAACAGAAATGTTTAATTTGAATGTATTACCTATTCCTTCTGGCTGGGTTTAGCACTGAGATGTGCTTGCTTTCTATGGTACCCTTTTAATCCCAGAAGAAGTGTAGTCTAAAAGACAGATTCACAAGATGAGAAGGAAAATGGATTTCTGAGAGACTTACAGTAATTCAGATTAGGAAAGTTTCTTTCCCTACATGCCATTTTAATGTCACTTTTCCTCAGAAGAAGATTTCACTGAGCTTCCTCGATATAGGAGAACAGCTTCTGATAAGGGCCTAGTATTAGATCAAGGAAGTGGATGAGGTATGTATTAGGTTTGACACTTCAGGAAAAGAAGACATTTGTCCCTCTTTACATACAGAGTAGAGAATGGTGATACAAGCATGCATGCAACAAAATGAAATTTCAGTCTCCAAGTCTTGGCTCTTTGATGTTTAAACTAGTCAAGCAGATTTGGACAAAACCTGCTAGTTTGCTGTCTTGAAGGTTTATGAGAATGCTCTTTACATTTTTGCTAGGTTTTGAAAGGACTGAATTTAGAGTTGTCTTAAAGTGTGAACACACATTTTCACATATTCTAGGGCTTAACTGTTACAGGGAATATTTTGCTATTTCACAGTGCCATTTCATTCTCTTTTCATGTGATCAAGTGGTCAGGTGGCTATAACCTCTATTTTTTAGCAATGCTTCTAGTAATTAGGATAGCTTGTCAATGTGTCTGACGATTGTGTTTTGATTTTTCATATGTAAAAAATGTCCATGAGGCTTCTTTTTCATATTATGATTTCTGTATGCTGTAGTTTTTTGTATGATTCTTCCTTTCTCTGACAAATTCTGTTTTATTTAACTAAATTTTATATCTCTTTCTTTCTGACATGAACTTTAAATGTAATTTCTGAATATCTTTAAGATCTAGACCTGACAGAGCCTAATGAGGGAAATGCTCAGTGTCTGTCCGGATCTTTGCTAGAATCCTGGTCAAATATCCTTGTTAGAATCTTGTATAACTGCTGCAAGGTGGGGATAGCACTTACGTTCCTTGGAGACCCTTTACGAGATCACCTGCAAAACATTAAAATCTTTAATTAAACACAGGGAAATATTTAACACAGGCAAAACCCAACAAATAACCCCCACACACATTGCTACTGGTGTGCCTATAGATTTAAGTGGAAACAAGCAACAAAAGCATAGATTTTGTTTGTGCTGTGTTTGTACCAAATAGTTTTTTGTAAACATTACCTGGATGTGGCCCTTGGTTGCCATGTCTCCATTTTTTTCATGCTTTTTTTCTATAGTTAATTCACGTGTTCCATACATGACGGAGAGTATTAACAATGATAGAGCAGAAAGCATTGCTAAAGGCTAGAAAGATGATCAGATACTCCCCAAATATGTTACAAATAATGCTATTGAGCCTTTTTCTAATAGTAAATAGCAAATTCTAAAGCAGTCTGCAGGGGAAAATCTTGGACAAAAACCAGAGAATATGTGAGAGGTTTTTAATGTACATTATACTCTGAAAAATAGTACTGTGAAAAGGTAAATGTAAAGCAGTATATTGACTTAGTCAATCACAACAGGACTGATGCTGTTAGATAATTACCCAGCAAATCAAAGATTTTTTTTGTATTTGCTGTATCATTATCAAGATGTGATTAAAACTGAGTGTATATTCATGTATTGGTGAAGATTTCACTGTATGACTCTGAAATTTTGTACACAGTGCAGAATCTTTCGAAGAATTTCCATCTCATTTCTCTCAGCATGCTTGCTAAACTTTCATTGTAAACTGCAGTAATGTCAATGTGTTGTGAAATAATCAAAGAAAAAAATATTCCCTTAAGAATTCTAAGTCTTGCAGGTAATAGAAAATTAATTATAATATTATAGCCAGCAAACATGTGGGAGAAAAAAGTCTGTAAAAATAGCCCAACCAATGTAAACAACTCTCCCACCTTCCCCCACTGCCACCACAATAACATAGAAAGCCCACTGGTGTGGAAAGGTATGCTTGTCTTTAAAATGTAGAATTTAAGTGACTTTACAATTCTGCTCTTCATTAATGTAGTGGCTATACAGAGAGTCTAGACTGAATGTTTCAGATACAGACCTTCAAAATTGTGAGATAAAGATCCCAGTGTTACCTTGTTGCATTATTCTTCATTAGTCCCTGGAAAAAAATCCCACCTACATTGGGAAAAAGCCCAAGACATTTTATACTCCTATTACTATTTCTATGTTGAAGGTTTTGGCACCACACAAATGCTTTAATTTGACAGAGGCTAAGTATAACATGCAAAGAGGATGAGAGCTCTTGTATTAAGAACTAGCAATTACTGCTCAGGTTCCCTGAAGAACCTGAAAAAGTCTGTGGACATCTAAGCAAAAGGTCAAGTTCGTTGTTTCTGCCAAGGACAGAAACAAGGATACTGTGATTTTAATTGCCATATGTCGCTATCCTTAGCATAAATAATACCTGCTACTTCTAAAGTATTGGTAAAAGCAGAAGAGCTTAGGAAAGCCCAGAAATAATGTGCACAAAATAGAAGTAATTGGGATATGGCAATAGCCTATAAAAATTATGAAATAGAAAAACTCACTAAGGAAAAGAGGGAGGCTAGGAACTAATGTCATTTCTTTTTAAGCAAATACCCATAAAACTCACACTCCTGAATTGTAATTACATTAATATTGGGGGTGTTTCTCTATATAACCAATTATCTAAAGGGTTTATTTGTGAAAATCTGATTTCTGGCAACACACTTCAGAGAACTGAAGTAAATATTTTTTTTGTTGCTCTATTACAGATATAAGGATGAACATCTGATGTTTCATTATGCATGTTTATTGTGTTTATATTTTGTCAGTTGATAATTTTAGGTGCTTTCAATTCTCACAAATAATAAGGTACCACTTAAAAAATAATAACACTCAAGACTGACATGTAGAACATTCCTTAGTAATTTACATTTACATTAGTAAATTTAGTTGAAAAATTTTGCAATATAATATATTTTTATTAGTAAAATATTATTTGTTTAAATGTATTTTTTCACAAAATATTGGGGTTTTATAGGATTTAAAATTGAAAAATGTTAGAAAAGTGCTAAAACATATCTTTCATTTTGTTTCATTTTAGCATTCAATATATTTTTTACCCTATTAGTATATTTTTTTAAATTTGGATAAAATATTTTAATATTGATAAAATCAGTTATTTGTGTTGAAGTCAAAATTTTGGGGATCTGATACTTTTACATGTGTTTAAGTCTCAAAATTAGCTGTCAAAAACTAACCATTTTACTAGCGCTCATGTTTTCAGGGTTAAATGCCTTATTTATTTAGTGATAACTATGGCATGCTCATTCTGATATCTCCATGTGTGATTTTCCTGTACTCAACATGAAGAAATGAGATGACCCAGCAGGCACGTACCTGAGATGTGGGTACTGTTATCCACCTTGGAAACCCTTAAATGCAATGAATTGTCGCAATATTTCAAAATGTTGAAGAATGTGATCATCTGCAACTTAGTCACTTTTGAATGCAAACCTAAAGATTCAAAGAAAAGTAAAGTAATAACATTTTATAAAAAAGTTTCTTTTATTCTTTCACATTAAAAAGCAGATATAAAACCACCACCCCATTCTCTTCCTTCACCCACCCCCGCCCCCAAAAAAACCCCAAAAGTTCTTGCAGTATTCCAAACAGAATATCAGCAAATAAGAACCTGGAATGTCAATGCTATCATTCATTTTCAAAACCTGACTTCCATAGTTTCCTACTTTCCTAAAGTTTCTTCTGTAAGACTCTTTTCTTTTTCAACCCTCCTAAATTCTCTTTTCACAAGATTCAAGTTAATATTGCAAAATAAAAGTCCTGCTTTTTAAGATGAATAGTCTTAATAGTCTTAGTTGTATGCTTCTTATCATACATACGAATACATATGACTGAAAATCTCAGTTTATTTAAAGCAAATGATGCATATATTTATTTTGTATTGAAAGTGGCTGTTGCTAGTTTCTCTAACTGCATATGAACTAAATTCACTGTTTTCAACATAATTACTGCACTGACAGGCATAGCTACAGTCCTGATCTCAGCTGACAACTAAAATTGTTCCTGTCGCCATCAGCAAAATTAAAGCTCATACAGGAACACACAAATAAAAATAAATCCTATAAAATATCTTCTCTGAACATGTCCAGGCCACAAAACAAGCTTCTGAGATATTGACTCTTATCTTAGAGGTGTTTTCTTCAAGGTCAGGCTTGAGGCATGTTAAAAGCATTTGGAAATCATGCCTGTTGCTGTCTGGTTTTTATGCTCTCTGTGAAGACAATAAAGGACTCTCGAGCTGTTCATCCAATATTCTGTGAAAGTGCACAAAATTGAAAAAACTGAGTACATGAGTTGTTATATAAATTTGAAGTAAAAAGTATACAAGACAACCTCTTTCTTTGTGAAACCAGTTGAGGAAATATTTGTTCAATTCAATTTAAATATGCCCTCTAGCAACTAAGACTTGTAAAAAAAAATTGCTAGAATAAAAAGATTCAGCACAAAGAGGTAGTGTGCTAAGACTGTATTACCTGTAAAAGTTCACAAATCAGTACAGACCCATCAATCAATTCTTCTTAATACACAGAATATAGGTGGACAGTTCGAAGAAGAACCAAAATGTTTGGATAAAAGTCTGCAGGGGTAGATGCTAGAATAATGTAAAAATGTTTTCACTAAATTGGTCTGAAAAGGGCATAAGGCATTGAAAAGATAAAACAGCTATCTAGCTTCAAGAAAAAAATCTTAGTAAAAATAATAGTAGCCTCTAGGAGTGTCCATCTAGTAAAGTGTCCAAAGGTTCAACTTTCTAGCTTCTACTTTCTTGAGCCAAAAGCGTTCAGATTTTTATCTTTAACTGCTAAGATGGTTTTCCTGAAAACCAAACAGCTTCTGGCTGTTGTTTATTCCCTTTCTGACACAAGGGGAATAAGTATCTAGCTTCTAAGCTCTCAGGTCTGCCACCACCTCTCCATACATGCCTCTCCAGGTAGTCTGCTTTTACTGGTTCAAGTCTGCTCTTTATCTTTGATCTTTGTTAACTTTGTGCTTGTGGTGACATGTTAGAGATCAGAGAAAGTATCTCCAAGCACATAACTGCAGAGATTTCCTCAAGAGAATATATCTGTATGATACACTGGGAACAAGACTGTATCACAGTGCTCTGCTCAAAATGTGTGCAGGAGAAGGATGGGCAATTCATTATAATCTGGAAAGAAGGAATACAGAAAGACAGATGTCTGGTAATTTTCTTCACTAATCCATTAAAGGGAAATTTCAGTGCTGGTTACCCTAAAGGAATGGGTAACCAATTCTTTGAGATTTATAAGTGTAATTAAAAAAAAAAAATCTGAAGGAGTGGACTTACAATAATCCTTTGAAAGCTGAGCATTTTATGGTCATGTTAGATATGCTATGGCAAGAGAATGTGCTACTGCTTCAGTATACAATTTTGACAGCAATCATTTTAATGGCCTTGGGCTTTTCTCATAGTTACTAATCTATATGATAATATCGTTATTATTAGACAATAATAACTGAAGTAATTCAAGGAAATTCTTTGTTCTATATTAAGTTTGGGTGGGTTTTTTGTTAATCTCAATCTTTTTGTTATGAATAACTATATTGGTGAAACATGATATCTTTGGAAAACAGAGGAATGAACATACTGGTGATACTTATTTCTGAGTCACTTTGAAACTCTGTACAGGTTATGTCCATACAGTCTGAGAAGGTAAAAAGTACAGAAGCTCAGTGATGGTGGAATACAGGTAATTAAAAAAACCAAATAATTGATTCTCTCTCATAGCTGGAAAATAGCTACTTT
>VZRF01004641.1:60438-93687 GCA_013396875.1 Vireo altiloquus | reverse complement strand
TTTTTTTTTTTTTTTTTTCCGCAGAAAAGGCTGTGTATGCATTGGATGTCTTCCCCTGCTTTTACATTATCTTCCTCAAAGATATTTTTCACACTGCTGGTGCTGGAAGTAGTATTTAAGTTCAGATGTGCAGTACAGGTGCTCAAGAGAGGTGCTAGAGGAGGTTTTGCCTCTCTTAATAGTTTATAGTCACTGTCGCATCTTCAAAGGGCAATTCAGGCATAAATTGCGATCAGCCTATGGAAGGGTAATCTCCATTCCTCTGATTATTAGGTTTTCAGTGCAGAAGCCACATACATTCAGAAAAACACTGCCCAGCATCTATACTATGGTATTACCCAAGTCACTTGATTTTGATCATGTCTGTATCAATGTTTTGCAACAGATCAGAGTTGCACTTTTGTAGTCTCTCTACCAGATTTCCTGACTTGAACTGGCATGGCTCAAAATTGAGAAGTGTTCTTGGAGTGTGAGAGATCTTTGTTATAAGAAATATATTTGGAAGATATCCTCTAGAAATGTATTTAGTGCACTGCAAGTGCTAATGGTCAGTCCATTGTTTCAAGGTGTAGCAAATCCAAACTGCATCAAATGTAGACCTTGGCAGAAATTCTGCACATCCACTGCTTCAAATCTGTGCCATGAAAACTGGCAAAGCAGAAATATAATACCAAATCAGCTCTTCATTTCAATCAAATCTGCTCTTCTCTTCATTGTGAAGCATTATCTTCAGAAGTTTTCCAATTCTTTGTTCCAGGGAGGCTTTCTTTTTAGTTTTGGGTTGTCCTAATTGCAGATAAGGCAATGTAAATTTATATTCCAGAGTCTGAGATGATAATTTGCTTTCTCTCTTCACATTTTTCCTGGTTAACGGAAAAATAAGATCATACTCTAATAAAATAATTATTATATTTTTGATTATTTTAAGACCATCTTCTTATGCAATGACCTAAGGCCTAGAATGGGTATAACTATCTCCACATTTTCTCTTGTTTTCACCTATCTCTTTCTAGGTTTGAAAGTAAGAGAAAGTATCTTTGTATCTTCAATGGCTCTTGAAACCAAGTAACCTGCACAGTTCAGGAGTTAGTGAGAAGGTAAGAAATAGTGACTTCTTGATCACTCAAGAAGAGAAAAAAAATAGAAAAACCTCTGAAAATCCACCTTCCAAGAAATGATTATTTACCACACCAAAATGGTGAGAAAACTGACGACAATATCTATAGAACTTTAAAATAAACAAATTCATATTTTCTTTATTTCTAAGAATAAATTCAATATAACTACTTTGCTTAGGAATTTATATTGTTAGTCACAGAAACTATAATAAAAAATCCTCTGCTGAACCAAATTCCCATTGTGCCTTTGAAATCAGCGGAACTGCCTATACTGATTTTCTTAAAACTGTATCCACAGACAAATTTGACGTCATTTTGATTTTATAAAACTAAAAGAGTTAGCTACCCAATGTTACAAGTTTTTTTCTAAAATATCCTGCGATCTTTCTAGTATTACAGGAAACTGTGGAGAGTAACATTAAATACAGTAACATAGTTCTGTGAACTATTTCCATCCAGTATTTTTCTTCAAAACTGTCAGGATTTTATATAATTATTTTGTGAATCCAGAAACTGATTTTCCTTCCCAAGTGCTCTACAATAAGTACTTGTGATTTGTGTTTCACGCTGCAAAGGAAAGCAAAGGGGAGAGAAAAATTGCATGCATTTACAGACTGAACTGGAGCTGATTTTGAGGCTGGTATGAATCTTATGTTAGAGCCAGTGGTGTGCTGTTTCAGGCTGACCAATTAAAGCAAAGGTGCACTAAGTCATGCATCCGTTTCAAAAAGCCAGAATAACATTTGCAGCAATTATGTGAGCTTAGAGCTCTTGAAAATGAATTATTAGTACTATTTGCTAAGGCTACGTATGGAGCCAGATACATGTTTGAAGGTCAGTCATTCAGTTTTGGCCTTCTGTGTTATTCCTCTTATGTGACTATTTCTGAGATGTAAATTGAGGTGTAAATCTGAGGTGTGGTTGAGTAATGTGGAAGTGTCATCCAATAATTATATGTTTTATTCACCATATGTAAGTCGTGGTTGCCACCAATAGCCACATTTTAAACTTCAGAAATGAAGGATACTGAAAGGCTCTGGGTGAACTACTTCTTCCTTAAAAGTGGAAAATAATCAGCTTATAAACTACTGCTTATTGTAAAAAAAAATTCTAATTATAATGAATAGATAAGAAATGCTATATAAAATATCATTGCTAACAAACAAGGAAAGGTAAACAGCTCAAATTTTATACATGATCATTGCTTAGCAATAAAAAAGAAAAATTTAATTAAATGAACAAACTTGTCTAAACAGAACTGTAGTAGACATATATTTAGAATATAATTGTACATTTTCAGTACATTTGCAGAATGTGCCACTGTTTTTAATGATCACAGGTGTGTAGGTGTTTTGTTTCATCTCTCATATAAAAACCTCAAACCAAAATCAGAACAATAAAGATCTCCTAACTTCATGGGTTTGGAATTATTTTTATGACGTTTAAAATATGCAATGTGCTCCTATTATTATTAGATTGCTGTTCAGAATGCCAGCTGCTGTCTTCTGCCACTTTTGATACCTACTAAGTATTGATGTAAGTTTTCACATTGATCCAGTCTTGCTTGATTTAGGGAGTACAAATAAGTGACTGGGGTGCATTAGCTATAGGCTTCTACTAAATTTACTGCTGCTTGGAAGAATTGTCCAGTTTCTTTCACTTTTTCATATCAAGAGTGTTCTAAGTAGGAATCTATGTATGAAAATATGTTCAGAGCTGGAGATGGTCACCTTCTAAGCATGTATTTAAAAAAGAAGTGTTGGAATGATACACATACTGTTAAAAGGTATTCAGATGACTTCGAATTTATTGACCAGTGTGAAAGGTCAGAATTGTTTTAAAACACATAGATGAAATAGAAGAGTAGGGAAAAAATAAAAGAGTGGTGCCAGGGACTACTAACAGTAGGGGAAACTATAGCATTATGCTTTTTTCTAGTCATTATTTTGGACCTGATCATCGACTGCCTTAGCACATACAAAGTGCGTCTGGGATGGGTCTGATTGCATTTCCTTCTGCGTGATTTTTACCCCAATGTTAAGTATGAGTTTAAGAGCTAAACTATCCTTTATAGTCTCAGGTGTAATTGTTCTGTTTCATACAGAATAACAAAATAGTTTGGCTACCAGAGTGCTAAGTGAAACTTTTATTTATCCAAAAATATGCACTATTGCTTTTATAATTGACAATACAGAAATGCTTCACTCCAGTAAGTAAAAGCTTTGATTTTAAACCTTTTTTTTTGTTGTTATATATTACTGTAATATTTTACTACACTTTTTATTTAATTTAAAATAAGATAACATTACTGACAACTCATGATGAAGGTTAATTTTATACTATGTGTCGTGGTGGATATAATATCATGAGAAAAATTATGGGTTCAATAGTCTTTCCTGGAAATAAAAAGGACACCATTCATCTCTTTTATTTTCAGTATAATAGTTTTTAAGTTTTTTCCCCACATTTTCTCTTTTAAAACTTATACTCATTCTTCAAAAGAAGAACTAAGTAGAATTTTCTGCAGAAAGATATCTGGTTTTCTGATTTGTTTTTCATATCCTAGACTTCCAGTTTTCCTTCTTCACTCTAAAACCAGAAAATAATCTATTACTGCTCTACATTAAATAATGACTTCTCCCTACTAATTTTCAACTCAGCCATTTTTGCAAAGGTATCACAGTGAGTAAATGCAGGAAAACTGTAACTATACCTTTTTCTTCCCACTTCCACCATGCCTTAATGCAATTTTAATCACTCTCTGTCTGAGAATGAAATTATCAGATAATTTTCAGCTATACAGTGCTAGTGAGAAACAGGTAATCCTGCTTTGCCTTTTTTTTGTTTGCCAATTTCTTTTTGCTGACTTTGTAACATGTAATTTAGAAAAGGGGCAGGCATCATAAAGGAAACTTAAGAAGTATGTGACAAAAGGTAACATTCATGTATACTTTGCTGTTGTTTTTTATGTTTGAATACTTTTTTCCCTTCAGTAGCAGTCTCAAGGCAATTTTGTTAGGTAGCAGTTAAAAGCTTTATTCCAAGTCATGATTTTATGTTATTACTTTACATAATTAGTTTAACAATTCTATGATGTTGTGCAAGAAATTTAAAATAGGATTCACGTAGATCCTTAAATTAAAAAAAAATTTAAAATCAAGTGGCAAAAATTCCAATACTCTTTAATCACATGGTTAGACTAAAAAAATAGTATTAAACTATTTTTTGTTAAGTTTCATAATGTTTTGTTTCTTTAGAGATTTGAAAAATCAAATAACTTTTCTGGTCTTTATTGAAACTTGTTGTCACAACCATGGGGAAGGGTAGAAGTCACTATTACTTTTAAAATTTAAATACATAATAATTAGGCAAATATAATCCTATTTTGAAATGTAGGAATTATCCAAACATTAGAAATAGCCACAGGGCTGGGAGAAAGTTTGTTGTAATACTTTATTTCTTCCATACAATCTAAAGTCCTCCAGTCTTCCTCATTTTACACCATCTTTTATGTATATTCCCCTCAATGTCATACAAAACACAAGTATTATACAATTATACAATAATTCTATTTATTTACACTCTTCAGGCTGATAAGTGTAATTACATGTATTTTAATGTGGTTCAGCCACACAGGTAGTTGTGCTTTGAGAAGGAGTTACTGTTCTAAAGAGATCCCAAAGTATTTACTTGCTGAGTTATTCATATGGTTCTTTCCTTTTGTTCTTGCCCTCTATCCAAAGGCTAAGAATATGAAAAGTTTCCATTTGCCTGAAATGCCATTTCTTTATTTAAATCCTGCTGGTTATTTGTCCATAACTCATTCTTTTGGCTTATTGTGCTTTTCTCTATCTATGATTTCCCTCTTCAGTTAAATTACTTTTTTGTGTTTTAATTATTAGTTCCAGTTCTTTAGCCAATATCAATTTTCATTACAAAGCTCTAACTTCTTTGATTCTTTCCATCATCATCTTTTTTTGTCACTTATTTCCAAGGTAAGAAGGTGACCATTAAATCCTAATCTCTACAGTAAGTATTTGAGGGCAGATAGAGGCATATATTTGATCAAATATTTTAATATATTTTGCATTTTAGCAAGGACCATTTCAACTTTCTTCTGTTTCTGTTCATCTTTGGACACTTTGTCACCATATAATGGCACTAAAATACTAGTTCTATTAATATTCTTTCATTAACTAGGCAAAGGACTGATGGGTGATTAAGGGATTCTTTTCCACAGAATGAATATTGCAACATGCATTACATTTCTGGTTTGGTTCTTGCCGTGTTTTGCACAAAGGGCAAAAAAGGAATTATCTTTATTTTTTAAAATAATCTGTCTATAAACTACTTTTGCTTCGCTACTACTCAACAAAAACATGCTCTTCCTTCACCTCATAGTTGAATGATAATTAAGACACACCTCAGAAGAACAAAGCAAACCAGATGAAAAAGGAATGCGTGCAAAAGACCACTATGGATTTGAACTGACATTTAAGAAAAGATTAGTGTACTTCCCTGCTATTTTTATTTTTGAGAAGTTCTATACCTGTGTGCTGATTCTTTAGGATACCCTGTGGGTAGAGTCTGATGAGATTAAATATGTCATCCAGCTGCCTCCATCCAAGCCTGGTCCATGGAACTGCAATTTACTGTCAATTTTTAACTTTTCAGTACTATTTTATTCTCTGAAGTTTTCACCTTTTAACCAATGTAAACTACACCTTAAATCTGTTATGTTGCAGTCCTGGATAACTTTGGCCCATAAACATTTCTATCGGATATTCTTAAGGCATCCTGAAGATTCTTTTCTTGTTTCCTCTAAACAAATTGAAGCATCAGGAGCAGTTCCTGAAAATGTGGGATTGTCCTCTGCTCTTATTTCACAGGTGTTACCTTTATCATCTGCTTTCTAGAGCATGTGCTGCTTCAAGCATTTGCTTTGACCCTTTGTGGCTCTATCTAAACCCATGCTTCACCCTAATATGCCTCCTAGGTTGATATAGGTCCTTTCGGGCACACCACACAAAGGAAATTGAACTGCAGTAACAGATCTCACATCTTTTTTACTTTTTTGATAGAAAACATTTTGTACTCCTATGTGACCCATGATAAGGTCACTCTTAGCAATATTGCTGTATCAAGGACCACTTGATATTAGAAGACACCATGGCCTTCAACTTAAAGCTGAATTTCTTTCAGTATGATTCTTTGTTTCTACTTAGTGTTTACTGGGGAAAAAGAAAAATGTATGTAGATACAAATATGAACCACAATGTCTTAAACAGCATGAAATTGTATCCAAGTACTAGTCTTGTTTTAATTAAGCAACGGTTGAAATTAAACATTCTAAGTATAAGTACATCAGTTGGTGTTATCTTTCTAATGACATCATTTAAAGGCTCGCAGTTTTCATTGCTATCTGTCAGAAACAGGAGAATACTAAGAATTTACTCTTCCTGGGTTTCTTGGAACACTTTTTTTTTCACTTAGAGTGCTAACAAAAGAGTGAAACCTAGTGTAGTTACTGATCTAAAATGAACGGTGTCTGCAAATCACTGGAAAATTTGAACCACACAACTTATCCCTTATTTTAATCTCTGGTTTTATTTGCTCAGACTGTTTCCTTGGGTCCTCTGATTACATCACCTAGGAAGTATTTTTGTCTTTATAGCTATAAATAGAAAAATTATTTTCACTAGGTCACTCAAACTAAAATATTCTTGTATCATTATCTTTAATATCTGTACCCATTCTGCCAGTTTTGCTGTAAAAAACACAAAACAGCAGTGATCATTCTAATAATATTCTTCAAAACCTTCTATTTTTTTCATTTTACTGTATCATTACTTTGCTGTTTTTATTTGCCAATTATGTCACTTTAATTGTCCTACTTCCTTTTCAACACCATGAATGTTTTCACACCAGGTTCAACGTTTAATCTGAGGAAAACTGCAACAACAAAATATTCAATAAAGTCACTACCTTCCTGCTTTCCAGTCCTGCTTTAAAAAATGCTTGTAATTTGATCCCAGTTAGGCAAGTGCATTTCTTGATGCTTCTCCTCTCACCTCTTCCCAAATATATTATTTACTTAAAAAACCCAGTGTTGCACTGACTGTAAATGTTCACATATTCAGGTCAAAGTGAAGTATTTTCAAAAGGGCAAGAATAATTTTCAGTCTTTCCTGACAATAATATTTTTTTCTAAAGTGTTTATTTTATTTTTAAATTAATATAAAATAAAATTAAAAAGTAAAAGCTGAAAAGAAATACTTTTCATTCTATTTAATATAAATATTTTGGATGGAACCAAGTGTTGAGTGTTTTTATTCCAAAGGTTGTCAATTGAAGAACTTCTTGAAGAACTTGAAGGAATTCTGTCATTCAATCAGATAAAAGTTTTATTTGTATTGGTTTTTCCCAGAACTGACTGATTAGGTAGACTACAGTCACCTCTATTGTTTTTGCTGGGTTTGTTCACAGTCTTATCTATTCTGTCCAGTTTCTTCCATTTACTTGTCTGTTCCACCCAGCTATTCTAGTCTTATGTTCTTTGGAGAAGAATCTTATTCTCTTTATATCTCTACTGTGTACAAAATAAGAGACATATAACCTAGCTGATTCTAGTATGTTGTGAGTGTAAATAATAGTTCTTTGTCACAGATCTCATTATTTATTGTATCATGTTAGTCATACTTCTGCTATATCCCACTGAAAAGAGGTCAAGAGTTGTGCAAACTGCTTTTTTAAGTAGAATATAGGTCTGTGAATTGTCCTTTTTTTAAGCAAAAACTCTGGTCTTATTGACAGCTTCCCAAGATTTCGAAATGTCGCTCATATCTGCAGCACAATACTCACAGAAAAAGAACTTGGTGGACTGTGACAGAGACCTATATTTTTTCAGACTGTCTGAATGGGGATTTAATTTTAGCAAAATTGAAAAGAAGTACTAGCTATAATGATGATGATTTGGGCCACCAAGGCATCACACAGAGTCTGGAGAACTGAACGAGTGCATTGTGCATGACACCAATACACATCAGATTTGCTTTGAGAAAAGAGGTGGTGAAGCAGTCTGTACCAACTGCTGTAGGAGCAAGAACTATGCTGAGTTGGGCTGGAGATGCTAAGGACCAGAACTGAAGTTAGGCATCCATGTCATCTGGAAGCAACCAAAGTAAGAGCATTCTTACCTCCCAGTCACCTCAACTCAATTATTATTAAACCATAGAGATGTGCAAGGTTCTTAGTGAGGTTACTTCACGAGTTCTTTGTGTCCCATTTATATTCGTATACATGGAAGGGAAAACACAAAATGAAAACCTACAGATACTCCTAGACTGGTAAACCTCCACTCATGTCTTACATTTTGTCAGGCACCCATGTCAAACATCCACAAAACAAATCTACAGAGATCCAAATTCATTAGTCCTGCTACTTGTTTTTCCTCCTGAAAAAAATAAAATTCCTACTCTCTCCAGAATATTACTAAAAGTAGAATGGAGCAGGTACAACAATTTAGATGGAATTCTAAGCTTTAAAGCTTAGAATTCTAAGCTCTCTTTTTTCAAGTACTTTTTTTTTTTTATTTAATATCAAGAAACATAATCCTTTAAGATATATACTGAATTTGGATCCTCTCTATAAAATTCACTAAAATTACTTAAGTGCACATTAAGTAAGTTATCTAAAACATTCCTGTAAAGTTTTGAGCCAGAAGTGCATTAGCAGGTGTGGCATGCTGATTGAAAGCTATCAGCTGTAATGTTATTCTGGTACTACAGTAACAGATTGTAGAGAAAGGGAGTAGCTCTAGGAACACTGCCATGTCTCTCCCCATCTAGTGTGGATTTCACTGGAAACATTACATGCCATATCAACCTGGCTATCTACTACATGTCATGTCAATGTTGCACAAATCAAATTTACAAACTTAAGCAGCATTAGAATGCCTTATTTATACATGCATATACCTAGGGAGATAATTTTTAGTATCAAAAAAACAAACAAATTCACAGAGTATTTTGTGATGAATGAGCCAATTGCTCATTAGAAGGAAAACATCAAATAAAAATCTGATTAGAGCTTGGAAATTAATGAGTATCAAATGTCCAAACACAAATAACACTGACAAACAGCTGGAATGATAATAGGAGTAACTTGATATGCACCAATGTCCCCTTTAATAATACCATAGAGACTGTAGCATCAATATCAAAACATTGCCTACTTGTGATAATGGCAAAAGCTGAAAGGATTCCAGAGTCATCCCTGCAGTAGGCTGATATAAAACTCTTCAGTCTGAATTTAAAAACGTGATCAACAGGAATATTTTCTAACTCAGATTGAATTCATACATATCTGAAAATAACATTAAAAAAAAGTTGTTGTCTTCTGTGTTTCAGAAATAAAACCTGGTGTAAATCCCTTTTTTTCATTCATGGACTTTATTCTGTAAAATTAGGGTAAATTAAATCTTATTTTAGTAGCTCTTGAGGGAAGACAGATTTCTGAAGGAAATTATAACATGCATTTTTGAGAAAATCTCTGCATCACCTATTTCCATTTTATATTTCATTACTATTATTATTCCAGTAAAATATGATGAATTTTCCTGCATAATCCTGTAAATGTATTTATTCTTACAAACTAACTGGTAAAAAAATAGCAGGGTGATAGAGATTTTTAGATCTGTACCATCAAGATATGTCACATATCACTTCCATGTCAAAAGTCAAAATGATAAAGAGAAAAAACTAGAAGGTTTGTCCTGTTTGTTGGCAAAGCCTAGTAACATTAAAGTGCAAACAGTCATTGAGTTTCAGACCTCATTTAATTATGCACAGAAAGTTTTGAATTTAGTGTATAATGGTATATAAAGGGAAACTATGCAGCAAAGTGTCAATTAAAATTTGGCTTTTAATATTCCTCTGTTGTTATGTTATTGCTTATTCATTAAATATCATTAAGGCCTCCATCCTGCAAACTGTAAAAATTCTGTGCACAGTAAAGAGTAACTTCAGAGTTTCATTGGCCTCAAAGGTCTTCTGGTGCCTGAAGTTCTGTTCCAAGGCATAGGAAGAAGTTCTTCAGTTTCAGTCAAGCAGAACAATTTGGTGCCTGCAGCCCATTAAAAGCTTCCCTTAAACCAAGAAAAGAGGTGTCCTGTGCCTATTGCTCATGTCAGGTATAACCCTGCAGCTTCTTGATCAGGTTCTTGGCAATCAGCATAATCAGTACTTTATCTACTTTTTCTTATAGAAAATAGAGTCCTATGTCAATTAGACTTGATGAGTCTAACAAATCTGCATATCCATAGTGTTTTTTAAAAACAGTTAATGTAAAGTAAAAAGAAATTGAATGAGTATATGGAAAAACTGAAAGAAAAATGAACTATATTAAAAAATTCAGAGTATTTGAGAAAATATTTTGAACTCATTCCTGTGTTACTAACATGAGGACATAAGTAGGTGTTTCTGATTAATTTTACCCCCAGAGAAAAAGAACTTTTTTGAAAAATACTAATTGACCTTTGAAATTTTTCCATGTAACACTTTTCTGGGTATCTAGTGGGAGATAGTTGAGACATTCTTGTAGTTTAATTAAAATTAAAACTTTAAAAAAAATACTATTAAAAAAAACAAAGCAGAATGAAAAATTTTCAATCAATTTGAGTGAATTTAAAAAGATCCTCTATGAATGCTCTCATAATAATGAATATAACTTGTATGAGTTCTATTTCATCGCCTTATTTTAATTCCTAAAAATTGTTTACGCTAAAAATGGAAAACTAATAAAGTTATTTTGATCACCACATTGTAGATACAGAGAGTGAGGTTCACCTTTAAATTATTGCAAAATGCCTTTTAAGGCTTTTATTTGCTTTCATATATGACTTTTATCCTTTGTTAGACTCAGGACTGCCACCATAGTGATCAATTTGCTTCAATTACTGTCAGAGACTGAAATACTATAGTTTATGACTTAAACATTTTCATGATGGACTTGTTATAAATGCAGACTGTATTGTTGGCTTTTCGCTAATATTAAAATGAATGTCATATGTGTAATGTAAGAAAATGAAGTGGTATGAAAATATTTCATTTTAAACAGTAGTGTGATTTCTTAGGATATATAGCATGATATGTAGAATGTTTTTTTTGTAACTAACTCAGAGAATAGCAGAGATAAGCAAGGAAGTTCCCCACATTCCTGGTCCATCTGGATGAAGATAACAATGACTCCAAGATCCGGGAAGAAAAATTTATTGATCAGGATGTGGAANGGCACTGACCCTCGGCATTCTGTGCTCTGGGCCTGGGGCGGCGGGGACGGGGCACCCTCAGCACAGCAGAGCAGATGGAGGCGAGCGACGAGACGTGGCTGGGACCCCTGGGTGGGTGATGGGCTCCCACCTAACCCCTGTCACCTCTGCCTGTCCCCCACCCCCCACGCACACTTCTTTCTCTATGTCTGTCTTTCCTTCTCTTTGCCTCTTTGGTAATAAATAAAATACGCCCGTGTTTTGGCATCGACATTTACTCTCGTTTGGTTTCAATCTCGTTTTTTGGAAGTATTTCGAACCTTCTATGTTCTTTCTGGTTTATGCACGGAGACCTAGTTTTCTTTGCTTTTCTGGGTTTAAACCTGATTGCAACATTTATAGAGTCAAATAAAAAAAAAATTAATTATGACCATGAAAGAAGTATTATAGGTTTCAAACTTTTATACCTCAATTGTATATGCTCTGTCCTAACTCTGCTTAAATTTTGGTGAAGGAAGCTATATGGAAACATTTGCCATTACTTATTTTCTAAGAGATTGCTCTGAAGTTCCATTAATGACACTGTGGTGTCCGCTTCAAAAGCATGAGCAAGCAATTACATGTAAAGTGGATAATATGTAATTATTAGATATTCTGGGTTGGCTGTTTTTCTTTGCTGCTTTTTTTTTTTTTTTTTAATGAGGAAAGACAGAAAAAAAGGATTTGATTTTAACTTCTATAACAACTGTTGTATTTAGATTTCTTCTCTCTAGTCCTCGATAATTTTTTTTTAAATTTTCGTTTTGATTTACTAAGAATTAATAATCCTCTGTAATTTAATTTCCTTGTGTTTTTCTGCTCCCTGTCTTGAAGTCATGGAAAGTGAATGTGTCACTTGACCTCATGGAATTTACCATTAGCTCAGAAATGAAACACATAATTTTATCTCACAATTCTCAAAATGGGTTTATTCAAAATTTTAAAGGTTGTTTTTATTTCTTTTCCTTTGCATTACAAAATTTGCTGAGAGTCAAGTAAAAAAAAGTTGAAAAATTACTGTTTTTTTTCTCTCTCTTGTATTTATATTGTATTGCTTTTTAAAAGACATTTTTCTTAGCAATAGGAGATTGCAAAAGTTTAAATGATGTCTTTATTTTAGGGAAATGCAACATAAGACTAAATAATCCTGTGATTCAGCCTTTCTTTCCAATTGTATACTGGTAATCAAACTGACTGAGAGTTGATTTCAAAAAGCTAATAAGGAGCCCAACCATACTATTCATACTGAATACTAAATTCTCTTTTGATTGCCTGTCCAGTGCTCTAAATGTTGATTAATAAAAATGTGCAAGTTTTTCTGAAAGGGAGGTGATTCCAAAGCATGGGAAAACTTTGGTCCATCTGGTAGTGTACTTCTCTATTTTATTACGTTTTTCTGCACTTCTGAATGCCCTGCCATTGAATAGTAGTCATAACATGCCATGGAATAATCTGGCTTATGTAGCTACAACCTAAATTGATTTTGAGCATTCATTTTCCTATTTCTTTTTGACAGTTTTAAGGAGAACACATCCTTTACTTTTCTAAAGTATTTTTTTAAATGTTGAACACTCATAATTTCACTGTACTGAGGTGTTTTTTATTATTTTTTTAAACATTTGACATAATCTTAAGGTTGTCTTGCTAGGGGTTTGTCTTGATTAAGCCTCTGAAATTACTAAAAAAAAAAGATCTTTAAGCAATCTTTAAACACATGCACCTGGGAGATGACATATGTTGATTTAGATACATCAAGAATACACTTCTTGGCAGAACATCCTTCCCAGTATAAGTTAAAGTAATTCTGAAATGGGATAACTTAGCTCCTGCTAGTGCTTTAGCAGATGTTTAATTATATAGGGGAAAAATTGAACATTGTAAGGAAGCATTGATAGAACTATATCCCAGATACTGTACAGCTTAGTTAGGAGCCAGCACATTGAAAAATTTGAACAAGAATTGCATTTTAACATTAACATTAACATCAAAAGCATCCAAATCCTATTGCCATAGTTACTACTGCAACCCAGAATGAATGATATTTGTCCACTCTCTTACTTACAGGAATCATCCAGCCCCTTCAAGGAGCAGTGAGAAAGGAGGATGTCAGATGCCAGCAAGGTTCACTGCAGCTGTAGATAGAACATGGGTACGAATTAGCAGATTTGAGTTCTCATCTTTCGTATTTGCCTAGGGAAATTATGTCCAAGGTGAATATCCCAGCTACAGGGGAGATTGAAGGTGGATCTGACAATTTTTCTTTTCTAATAAATGCATAATTCATTCTCTCCTCCCTCTTTTAGTGCAAGTAGAGAGGATTAAAGAGCTAAAATTATGGATTCATCCCAGATAAGTGTAGGCACTTAACTGGGGATCCTGTGTTAAGATCCTAATCATTCTAGGCTTGTGTTAAAGTTAATGGAAAGAAAGTTGCCTCCTGAGAGCAATTAAAACCTTAGTTGACTGGAATAACCAGATGTAAAAGCCCTTCACTCTTCATAATACATCTCTAAAGCTTTTGGGATAATTCTGGACCAAATATTTAATTTAGGGTTTAACAGGTCTGTCATGTTGAATGCAACAGTTTTCTAAGGAATAAAAAGAACCAAGAAGATATATTTTAAACCAAACATTTTTGGGTTAAAGAATGAACATTTCTCCTTAAAAAATTACTTAAGCGTTACTAAAAATAGTCACCTTACTATGTATAGTCACTCTTGTATTTATGTTAGTCTTAAAAATGTATTTATAGTGGGCTGAGTTCTTCCTAATTTATTTACAGTAAGGATAGATTTGATTCCAAGTGTTGAAATAGTTGGGTACATTTTACTTAATATTGAGACATGAGCCAATGGAAGTAATGCAGGTTAAAGTGTGATACTGCATCAAAAGCAAGCCCTTTGTCTTTCTTTAAAATGCCTAATTTCTTCTCACTTTTTCAAAAGGATTTTTAGCAAGAATTAAAAAAAATATTTTTTAAAACTCCCGATAATTTTTCCATGTTTCTGTTAGCATCTGGTATTTTCAGATTCCTTCTTTTCATGTCATGAATTTATATACACCTGAGCAAGAAACATGGCTGTGGTTTTCTCCAAAGTGCTGACATGATCTATAATGTTAAGTTGTAGGGCCACTATTTATAAGAACCAATGGTATTGTTAATTAATTAACACAACAAGGCTGTTCTAAATTGAAAAACTAAATCAAATAAAAAAATATTTTGGCTCTATGTTATTATTAATTTAAAAGCTAGATATTAAGTATAACTCTCCTAGTAAAGATTTATAAGAACTATGTAACTTCCATTTTTGAAAAATACTTCCATAAAACATCTAGTAGTTTATTTTCCATAAGCATGGCCTTGTCACACTGATTTTTACTTCTAATACTAATACAATGTAATATATGTACTATAAATACTGGAAGTCTCACACAATGCTTCCACATTCTATTCCTTCAGAAATAAGGAATTGGTGAAATAACTTGGTGACCACTTAAACTACATTGGTTTTTGAGTTAAGAACTTTGTGAGGCATTACAGCAGTGCCTTGAAGAAAAAGATGTACCAGTTGAAGAAGAAACATGTATGTGATATCACAACAAACTGAAACAAACTGTTAAAATCAAATTAAAATGTTTAAGATAAATTTTCTATCAACAGTAACCACTGTTTCATGAATTTGTTTTGTGACCTCTGGTTGTAACTCCTGTATCACTCCCATTTGCAATATGCACTCTTCTCCCACCAATCCAATCACAGTGCTTAGTTCTTCCAATAACCTACAGGCTTGGCATATCTGGACTGTTCTGACTTCCAAAGACTACTCCCTGCAATATCAGGAGTTCATAACCATGCTTTCTGCCCTTCCAGGTTTTCCATGATGTTCCTTACATCCTTGCATCATCACACTCTAGTCTTTTTCCATGTCTTTCACAAATGCTGCTCTGTCTGGAAGTCAAAATAGAGATATCAAGTGTTGCAATTATTCTGGAACTATATTTTAACATGCTTATGTTCATTGGCCTTCTAGGTGCTACCACTCAGTTGATATTTGACTAAATGAATTCCTCACTGGAATGCAGAATGCTGTCTTTCATCAATTTATCTTCTTTTAACTACATATTTTAATAAAACTGCTGCACAGGTGATACCCTTGAAAATTCCTTCTTCAGATTTGATTGAAAGTGAATATTGCAGTTGTGAGTTACCTTTAGGAAAAGAAGAGTTCTAGAGAAACACAAGTAGACATCCATTAACATCAGATAATCTGGATAGTCAGATAAGGGTAGATAATGTGCCTTATAGCACACAGAACTTATGCATCACGTTATCTATGACTGAAACAGAGTTCTTCAAAAATGGACTTAATAAAATTGGGTTTTAACAAGACACCTTTGTTAGCAGAAGGAAATGTGAGAATCCATAGTGACAAATTCTTTTAGTTCTTATGAGAGGCCACAGAAGAGTCTAATTTACGGAGACAGAAACTCTTCCCACTTATCAAAAGATGTATTCATATTTTAAAACCTGATTCCAGTGGAGCTCTATAAGAGCACTCAGAACTTGTCGTAGACTAAAAGATTGATTTCACTAGCATCACTTCCATTTTACACTGAGGTAAAATTTTACAGTGTCTTAAAACTAAGTAGTATTTGTAATGTTTAATATGCAGCTCAAGATTGAAGTCACTGTCATATTTTGAAAAATTATTTTAAAAGCATTTTGTGTTTTGGCTAACAGAAAAAGTCTGTTGTGTTTCAGTTTTGATGGAAAGTTACTGTGCAGAAAAATAAGATGATTGTTGCTTTAGCATCTTATCAAAAAAACACCCAAACCCAACTGTCTATAAGAGATAAGCTGAAGCACTATTAAAAAAAACCCCAAAAAGTAATTTAGATGACAGACTGCCCATCAAACATTAATCTGCAAAGCCTAAGCATCATGGCAGTGACAAACCTCACTTCTCAACTTTCTACAGGAGGTTGCAGACAGCAGTAGATTTGGTTATCTAGAACAACTGCTATAATCTAAAAGTTTTCCAGCATCACTTTCCATCATTATATTTTTCCAGAGAATGTATGTGAATATCTTGAGCCAACTAGAACTTAGGGGAAGGTTCTGGCAAGTGTTCTGTTAACCTCTGTCCATGGTGGAAATGGCTCCTGTTCTTCCACTGTTTGTTTTCTATCCTTTCATTTCTAATTCTTGTGGGCATTTGAAACACTTGTGATTCTCTTTGTGAGAAAGGTTTTTGAAAAACCATGTGTATTTAAAAAAAAGCTTTATTACTTACTTTTGTAGTCAGTTTCTCTTCCTGATGAATTACAATTTTTTTAATAGGTTTTATGTGTTCAAAAAGTCCCTACGAATTTTTTTTATCATTATTTTAATTTACGGTTACATGTAACTTGTCATGTTTTAGGTACTCTTTTAATTTTATTAATTTGTTCACCTCTTCCACTTGAAGATTTTAATATATGTGTCAAGATTACTTGTTCAGCTGCTTAAGCTGATTTTCAGCCACAATGACTTTTTTCCTTCTTCCAGAACTCCTTTGATCAGCAGCATGAAGTAACTAGAGCATCTCGCCTGTAAGGATGGACATAGGATTTTAGGATTTTTGGGGATTTGAGTGGTTTGTTAGGTTTTTTCATTTTGGTTTGGTGTGAGTTTTTTGTCTGTTTGTTTTTTTTAATGCTGATTCTTTAGGGGTTTTTTGTTTGTTTGCTGGGAAAATACTGATTTAGAGTGCATTGTGGTCAGAGATATAGATTTTTGGGGGATTAGCTACATCTTGAACCAAAATATCAAGACCAAGAACTGAAGATCAAGAATGATACTTAACAAAATATCTGTGGACTGTCTAATTACTTTATCCAAGGGACAATCCTGTACTGTGTATAAAATTAATTACACCATGGAGATACATTTCTCAGTTTATATACTGGTAATTGGACCTTTTCATTCCTACTGTGTATTTTCACAGCTTCTCTAATCTTGTTTAAGTATGACATATTTATGAGAGGAATTACATCACATAGTACCTGCCATACTAGAGACTTGAGCAAAGCCTCTAAGATCTTTTCCAACCATATGCTCTCACAATTTTATGAAATCAAATTTTTTTGGCCTAAGTCGATAATTTGCAGTATCAGGGTATATATTATATATGAATCACATTTGAGAGCTACCTGAAACATGTAATTATGATAACTATATATATATATGTATGCATGTTTCTATATATGTGATCTTGATATTATTAAATGAAATTACATAACCTAACTTTTGAAGATATTTAGGTGATTGGTGAGAAAAAATCATTGGAGATTGAACAAATAAATTTGTATTTTAAAAAAAAATTAATTAGAAATAGAATTTTATCCATAAATACTGTTTATTGGTGGAAAAACCACTGTGCATCAATGAAAACAGTTAAGGTCTTCCTGCTGACTTTTTATGAACACCTATCAAATGTGAAAGTATAGGAAAAAAGGCCTTCCTTTCCTAGTTTGTTTATGTGATTGGAAGATGTGAAGCTCACTGTAGAATTTTCTTATCAAGATGCAAATGCTTAAATATTACTATTTGTTATAAAAATAATATTTGTCAATATTTAAAGAATTTGAAATAGGATTTTTAATAGAAAAAGTGCTTCAGTAAAAAGCCCAAGTTAAAAATACTTCAAGTACTTTACAGTGGGAACTGTAAATGCTGGAGAATTTGTCCTTCTTATCATATAGAAGCTTCTGCCATGAGGAAAGAATTATTTTTCCTAACTATATAATTTATATCAGTAAGATACTGTTAGCTTTACTTTGGCAAGAAAAAAATGGAATTTCGTAGTAACTTCTGTATTTGTGCATTACTCTTTCCAAAAAGTACTCCTCTGACTGTGAGTATCTGTAAGACTTTCAGAAATATTGAGCTTAGTAATTTGCCTGGCACCGAAGGATGTTTTAAAGTCAGCCACTGAAAAAACAATATGAGCTTCAAACAATATCTGGTTTACGTATTTGGGATCAGGAAAGTGCTGTCATTTGTTATTGCTGTGTGATGAACTGTGATTCTGACTTCACAATTTGCCTGTGAAGGTATTTCCAAACCTCAGGACATGGCTGTTGTTTGTCTCGCTTTGAATTAATCCACTCACTTTTGTCAAAGTCTGGACTAGTTCTGATTCCCGGAGCAAACACAATTCACTCTTAGCAAACATTTTTAATTAAAAAGCCCTTCCCTTAGAAATAATATCCATTCTATATCAATGGCTGTTTGTATAACAGAGTCAGGCTCAAGACACTTATTTACATCTTAAACACCTCTGTGAAAGATTTTTCTTCAGATACTATGGGACCTAAGGTGACTCTGAAAACATGTTGTGTTGTCAATGTTAAGAGACACTGAGGTCTTTTCTAGGACTGATACTGATGTCCTGAATACAGGTCTTGTTCCCCCAAAGATCCAGATATTTCAATATGTTTGAGCAGATAAGATTAACTCCCTACAAGATCTCCTCGATTAATGGTGCTGCCACTGTTTGGACAGCCCCCCCACTCTTCACAGTATTCAGTACATTTTAATGCTTAAAGCTATTTTCTCAGCCAATTAATAGTTTCTCAAGGAGAGAAGCTTATCTTTTGTATAGGGTTTTAAAAGCTCATGCCTACACCAGCACCTTTATTAGCTATTTAACTACAAATAACTGACTAATAAAACTTTGTCATAATCTGCTTATCCTATCACTATTCAAAGACATTTATTAATTGCTAATTGCATTAAAATTTGTTCAGATTTTGTCGATCAGAATTCCTCCATACTTTCAACACTTGCTAATGACTTCTGTTTATCTTGACATTTGCTCACTAGTGAAAAAGAGCTACTCTCAACATAAAACAGCCAAGGGCAGGTTGATTCTTGTAGGAAGTTAAAGTGGTACAGATACAAATGCTGGTGTGGTAGAGATTCCATTTATATCTAGGTTTGTTTATAACATTGCCTCTATGAGAGCAGTATGCTGTGTATCATCTATGTTGGCCAGAATTGTTTGGTGATGATGGAAGATTGGTGTCAACACCTTTTTGGATGTCATCCTTTCTTAACTGTTTAGCATTTCATGACATTAGCATTTCTCATTTGAAACATATCGCACAATGCCTACACTAACAAGGAGGAAAGAATCCTGCAGCAGGCTCTCGAAAGCCACACACCAAGTTGGGAATAATATTTGGTTCTCTCCCAACCACAGCTTTAAACTTAACAATAGCTAAGATTTTTGTCTCAATTGCTGGACCTCCAGCCATCGCCCAGAAAAAAAAAAAATACTTGGGGGAGAAAGTTTTTCGCAGCCTATGCTTTTCACTGGGAAGTTAGGAGAGTCATGAAAAATGGATCTCTTCAGGCTGTAAATCTGTTGTGGTTTGACCCCAGCTGGCAACAGCCTCACGGAGCCTCTCACTCATTCCTCCCAAGCGTGCTGGGGAGGGAATCAGGAGAATAAAAGTGAGAAAAGTCCTGGGTTGATGTGGAGGCCAGTGAGCCTGCCACACACAGGTCCCCAAGAATCCCCTGGAGGGATGGACCATAGCAGAAGAAACACTCCCCAGGTCAGGGTGAGAAAGAAAGGCTTTTCCCAGGATACTCTGCTGTGTTATATACCCCAATGCTAATACACCCCAGTTCTGTTTCCCCGGTTGGCCTGCTGGCCCTCGTTCCCCAGCCACTCCCTCTCTATTTCCCCACTGGCCCCCATACCCTATCCCTGCCTTTGTACCGCCCCTGTGCTGCCTGGTGACTGGTCCCTGATGCTCTCCGCCCCTGCATCCCCCTGTGCTTAAACCTGGACCTTCCCATGATGCTTGTCTCTTGTCCCTGGAACTCTTCACATGTGGCTGGAATAAACCTCTCCATGGAACCCCATACAAAGATCCTTCCTTTGTCTTTGCTGCCGACCATCTAAGAAGCTCTCTGGTGTGTGCTTGGTGTGTGTGACACCGCCGAGCAGCCCCCGTTGGAGACACTTTTAGAAGGTAGCAGCATCGTACCCCCCACCACCCGCTGCTACAGGTTGAGATAAAGACAAATTAAGAGGGAAAGCTAAAGCTATGCATGGGAGCAAAGAAAAAAAAGGAGTTAGTTTGTCACTCTCCATGGCCAGGCAGATGTTCGGCCATCCCCAAGAAAGCTGGGCTCCAGCCAGTCTAACAGTGACTTGAAAAAACAAATGACGTCATTCTGAACATCGCATTCTTCCTCTTTCTTTCCCCAGCTTTATATGCTGAGCATGATGCCATATGGTATGGGATATCCCTCTGGTCATTTGAGGTCAGATGTCCTGGCTATGTCCCCTCCTAGCTCCTGCTGAATCCACAGCCTGTTTGCTGAGTTAAAACCTGAGCCCTGGTTTGACATCCTACCTTGAAGTATTGCCTGTGAATGAATATTCCTTTTAAGCCCCTGGTCTAGGATTGACCAAAAGGCATTTTATGAGATTACAGTGTATTTCCCTTAAGTATAGTTTCTGAGGAATATGCCATTTGAAGTAATGGAAAGCAGTCTATATGCTTTAGAAGGGCAGATTCTTAATATACTTGCAAGCTTACATGCTCACGACTTGTCAAACAGTTCTTCTCATATTTAGTGTTGTTAAAGGTAATTTACCCGGGAGAAGTGCAATGCAAAAAATTAGTCATTCCTGGAAAGGGCTCCACTGTCCAAATGTGTCATTTCCCCTATGTATTCTGAATACAAAAGAGCAAAAAAAACCCCAAACAAACAAACAAACCCTGACCTAATGTATTTCATTTTAAATAAAATAAGGTGTAAAAGGTACCAGTTGTTGTACTGGTCACTTTTTCTGTTATTTTAACTTGAAATCAAATATATGTATTAGCACAGAATCAAGATATAAAGAAATTATTTTTGATTATCATTTACATTGTAACTGGGAACTTAAGAACCTCAGCTTTCTAACCAGAATTATTTTGAAAATTAAATTTGAGATGTACTGCATCAGACATAAATGGAAAGTAGTCTGTATTTTTTCATTATAATGGTTTCATTTTTTGATGATGGTTCATTTTCTGTAACATTTGAGGATCAATCTGGATCACTCTAGAATTCAAGAATTACTCTAGAATGAATTCTCAGGTTTAAAGATCTGATACATCTTCCACTCCAGGTCTAACTCACAAAGCACCTCCCTTTACTGTTCGAATGTTCCCCTGCATAATATTTAACTGCATACTCTGTGTAAAGTATTGAAAAAGCTTCAGGGATCACACTAATCACTGACTCCTCTGGATTGGCTGGATAATCCCTTCTTTTATGGACCTAATTACCAAAACAACGTAAACCCAAGAAATAATAATAATAAACCAAACAATAATAATAGTTATAAAATACCATTATTCTTTAGAACTAAAGAAATGTGCCTGGAAGAATAATCTGCTGACGGCACCAACAGTGGTCCATATAATTTGGACATTGCAAGGACCATTTAGTAAGAACGAATTAAAGAAGCCCCAAATTTAAGATTCTGTTCTTAGCAACTCAGGCAGAGTCTAGAAAAATATGCATTCTATCTGTTATAAACATAGCTGAGTGAAAATCCAACGATTCCTTTTGATCCTGAAACAAAATCCAGAAGCTAGTGAAAAAAAGTTAGTTGCAAAACACTCTCGCAGAGTATTTTTTCTTCAGTTTGCATATGAGTGACCTCAATAATGTTAATGCTTCAGTAATTTTGATCTCTATTCTGAAGATTATTAAACTAATTTGCCAACTGCTTAAGTAGGAGCTTTAATGTCAAGATCACCATTATACAGAATTCAATAGGCCTCCTTACTAGCTGTTGTACTTTGTTGAGCTCGTGATCAGTCAGATTCTTCAAGATTATTTTTAAAAAGACATTTTGAAGACCAAAGTCTTGAAAAGTAGAGGAGTAGCTCTATAAAGCTCTTTTTGACATTTAGTAAAGCTTATATGAAAATTTGTAGCAAAGCTTAAATAAAAACAGCTACAAAAAAAATAAAAAAGTTTTCCATTTTGTTGGAAAGTTATGCAGGTGTTCTGCAAAACAGACTAATTTTTATTCAAATGTTTTGACATTTTATGCAGAAGTGGAAAATTTAGAACAAGTTTGAGCAAGTAGATAGGAAGCAAGCACATTTTATTTATTCCCACCTTTCTGTGTAGTTTTCACCTCTTGAAATTTAGAAGTTCATGTAAAGCTGTCAAAAAATCAGAATTTTTTTTTCTGATATAATCTCAATCAACACTTGTAGAATACTTTTGTAAAAGTGATTTTTATAAATGAAATTCATTTCTAAAAAATTATCAAATTTGGATTGAAAAGTATTGTCTTAATGAGCTTAGAGTTTCTACCTGAAAACATGCTGGTGAAGGGCAAACATACAGATAATTACTTCATCTTGGCTGTTGGCTTGTAACTTGCTCAGCCTAAACTCGAGTAGTGTGCCTGCATCCTTGTCTTTGCTGATATAGTCTCATTTATCATCATGCAAACTATCACATTGTCAGATTCACTTATTTCAAGACTTTCTGCACTTAAATCCCAGTTGTACCATTCTAATCTTGGCAGTCTCCCCAAATCCTTATCCAAAGTCAGGCTCTCTTCCCTCTCTAACTACCTCACCATTTTCTTCACCATTTCCCTCTTAGATTTGAATTCCCAGACTCCCCCTCCCTCATTCCCAGGCACCATCTCTGCTTCCACCCTGATTCCTTATCCTTATCTCAGTTTCTCCTCCCATTCCAGTCTGGCTCTCTTCCCACTGTACTCAAGTCAGACATCTTTCCCTTCCTAATACTCTGGGAAAAAGCAAAGAATTGAAGGTTAACAAAATGCAAGAAAGGTTTTAGTTTTCTTCTCTCAATTCCAGTTCTCAATCTCCTTCTCACTCACAAGAGGAACTGTAATTGCAAGATAGGAAATGTCTAAGAGCATAATCTATAAATAAAATTTTGAATATTAATTAAAATGACATAAAATGCAGTTTGAATTCTGGTTTTGTCGACTTAAATATCTTTCAACTAAATTCACACAGCATGGATGAAATGTCCCAAATGTACTCCCAAGATAAACCTATGATCTACAAATTCATATGTTCACATTGCAAAGTGCTTTTATTTTTTAATTTTATATTAAATTTTTTATTTCATTTAGAAGGAGCAATACGTACTTGCACTTGTATGTCAGAAATAAACAGGAAGCAGTGTAGGTACATCTGACATTAACATAAGGCTAGGATAGTTTTGCAGTTGACTTTGAAAGTAAAAAAATTCTTTATGTGCTTGTTCATTTCTTGGACAATATTTTTATATTGTCCTTTGCAACTAGATGACTTTGTATAATAAGGAGTGCTTTCAGATACACATTTTATATACACATGAATAAAACACTGGCATTTTAAGCTTTTGTTCATGAATGAAAATATACATTGATTCATTTTAGAAAATACATTTGTATGCAATATCTGTTCAGTAGGGAGATTTTAATAAAATATAATTTATTTCATTATGCCCTAGCAATTTCTGCTCTTTCCTGTGTGAGCCACCATGGAAATTTCATTATTCATATTAGCATTTAGACCTTTGTTTTATTCAGTGACTGCATCTGCTAAGAATTTGATGTATTTCCATTAAGCAGCACACAAGTAAAAGAAAATAACTGCTGAGAAAATAAAAAAAAAGAAGAGAAAAGAAAATCAACAAAAATCAAAGCACATTAGCTTTACAAAAATGAGGGAGAGCACATCTAAGAATCCAATTTGGGAATGACAGCTTGATTAAGGTCAGAATGCCAGTGATTCCTAACCCTTGTATCCCCATATCCTCAGTCTGACACAATCACGTTTTTCTCTTCGACTATAAATTTACATTGATGAGGAGAAAAATAAAACATATTAGAACATCCTTGTTTAACTCTGCAGAGTTACTGATATATAAAGTGATTTTAACAGCCAGACAGCGTTTGTTTCAGCAAGAGGCTCTGGATCATATAGTGAGGTAAAGAACTGTGTGTGTGGGGTGAGTAAAGGAGTTAAGGGAGCCCAGCACTCTCTTCTCACACAGCTTCCAAGCATGCCCCTGGCCTCCTGATAGCATTAGAATGCAGAACAAGGAGTGGGAACTATGTACCATTACAGCACATCGCCAGCCTCCCGTCAATTGACACATCGGGAGGCAATTCAAAGGAGTGGCTGAACTTCCAAAACTTTGATTTTTTTTTTTTTAATGGCAGGCTCCCAAGACTCCTACCTTTCTCATTTTTTACAGTAGGAACTTCACTCCTCTTCCAGTCTATTTCTATTCTGCATAGTTTTGTCAGACAAGTCCCTTTGAGGCATTCTGCCAAGCCTGTGGAAGGGAAGACTCAGCAGCTGTAAGTTGCTACTGCCCCTCTCAACCAGCAGAAACCCAGGCCAAGCAAATTGCTCTACGAATGCCCTGAAGTGCAGCAAACCAAAGAAATGGCTTAATTTGCCATATGTTGTGCAGCCCAGAAGCAAAGGGTTTATTAGTCTTTGCACATCACGGCACTAATCAGCATATATTACTCATATCTTACCGACTTTGAATTGCTGTTTATTTTGTTTTTTGGTTTTGTTTTTTTTTTTTTTTTTAATTTCTTTTTGTTAGGTGGTGGGTTTGTTTTGGTTTTGGTTTTGGGGTTTTTTCAGGGGTTTGGGTTTTTTGTTTTTTTGTTTTTTTAAAGGAACTACAAGAGTTATCCCTTAGTTCAATGACAGTGCTTTCTGACAATTTAGGGATCACTAAATTCATGATACTTGAGTTATTGATGGGTCAATATCTTATGTGAGTTTAGCAAACAAGACAATATTGAAATACTGAATTACTATATAAAGAGGACCAATACTGCAAACATTTCAGTTCCCTTCCTCTTTAAAATTCCCACTTCAGAGTGAAGAGCAATTTCTTGCTTCCTATTCTGCTCTGTGCTGACCACTGATGATTTTGAGGAGCAAAGTAAGTACGTGACAGAAAAATGAAATGACAAAGCATATGAAAGCAATCAATCTGTTATCCATCCATATGCCTCAGAGATTTTTAATTGCCACTGGGGGATTTCAAGGAATTTCTAAAATTATTTGCAGAGATGAATACTCCCCTAAGAATTAAATGGTTCTGTAAGAGCAGTAGCAACTGTGTATAAGGACCAAACCTCTGGCATCATGAAAAAATGTCAGTTTAAAAAAAAAAGTCCTGTATAACTTAAAGACGTGTAAACACAAAAGTAAGTAAGCAAACAAACAAAACTACTAAGATATTTTATCCATCTAGAATGACAACCCTGGTGGAAAAAATAAAACAGAGGTACTTACTGCTTTCTCAAGTTGTGTCTGGTCAATGTACACATTTATGATCTTTCTAAAGTGTTGTCTCCAAATAAATATTTACACTTCTGGGTTAGTGATTCTTTCTGTTTATTTGCTGGAGGATTTGCTGAGTCATCAGATGGAGTGTGGTCCCCAGAAAATGGACTTTAGTATAACAGATAATCAAACCAAATTATTTCTGGTGTTAGTTTGGGGTTTTATTTAAGTAAACGAATAAATAAAACTCAAAACAAATCTAATACAATTAAATTTAATATTAGAGGGTTTTTAAAGATGACTCGTAGTTTGGGCTTGGATATATGGGATGCTCAGAGAAAGATAATATCCTACATAATTCTTTTTTTTTATGATTTGTATTAGTTATTTGAGCCTCGATATTGTCTGTGTCAATCCCCGTGTTAGCAGTTTCTCATCTGTCAATCCATATTCTACTTGAATTAGGTTTTATCTGAAAAAAAGTTTATTTTATCAGCAAAAGAGTCTACCTTCATTTTTGCAATTGTGGTAACTGTGAAGTTTGGCTTTGGAGAAAATAAATGCAAGCTGTAGATCTGTGCACAGGTTCTGTAGTTGTTATTGGCTTTAAATTGCTTTTTGTTCCACAGTAAAGTAAAATAATAATAAGGAAAAAGGTAATGTAGAATGATGTGCAATGTCTAATAGTTTCAGTCGCTTCACTGTTAGATTTTCTTTTTATTTGTTTTATTTTGGCTGCAATCACTGGAATATGTTGGCTACAATACTTGCAGATGGAAACTAAGCACAGATGTGCCCACATAGGCTCCAGGTTTGTGAGTATACACATTTTTATTGCAAGTAGAGCAAATAGCTTTCCCTGGATTATCAAGCTGAAGTTGAAAAAGTGCCATATATAAAAGATTTCCTTTTGGGAACAGTTGGAAATCCATGTAAAACTGCACTTTGAATGGGAAATTATTTTTTGATGCTGTTTTGGGGCAAATCTGTTTCTTTTAGTATTGTAGCCATTACTGTGGTTTTCTTGAGAAGATGTGCATTGCCTACATGAGTTCCCTCAGACACAGCGGCAGCAGACAGAGCAGAAGCATATTTATCTAACTCAAGAACAGTGTCCATTTGAGCTCTTGCTGAGCATAACTCCACTGCATCGGAATACCAGCTGATTTTATACATCTTGAAAGCTTCTGGGAGTCATGATCATTGATGGTTTTATATTTTTTACAAGATTAGAATATTGAATTGATTCTCTCATTCAAATTCATGATCAAAATTAAGTGTTTTAAACAGTTTTACTTCTATTTTTGAAAGAGTTGTGGCCTGTTATATACTTTTTTTTTTTCCCAGTGACTCCATAAAAACTTAATTGTAAGGCTGATTTGGTCTCCGACCTTCAGCCTTCTGTCTTTTTTGTCTTTCCAACTAATTTCTGGAAGATTACATAACAGAACCAACCCTTCAGAAATAAGTAGTTTCTAGGCAAAAAAAAAAATAGACAAAAATAATTAATTCTGATTGAATATGTAAGAAATTAAACGGCAAAATATGACAAATGACAAGCTATTTCATATCAGTCATTTTAGTTTGGTTTTCTAGTTTTACAACCTAATAGTCGAAACACTATATGTTCCTAACTGATATTTAATGTTTTCTCCTTACTACATTAATATTTAAAGAAGCCTAAAGAGTTCTTGCTTTTAAAATATTCATGACTGCTACTCTTTTATGTGAAACAAATTTCAAAGGAAGAATCCCTAATTCACTTATTAACCAATTCACATCTTCTCACTTGCTTAAGCAATTTTTAGTGGTTTTATCCATTAATCTGAGTCGAAGTGCAAATCTGATAATTGCACTGAAGTAAAAAATATTGGGTAGATTTACTTTTGGGACCCTGGCAAACTATTTTTTTCAGCTTTCTTATTGACGCTGGAACTACATCACTTGGAAAAACAGGCATATTTTAAGGGAAAAACAAATATTGCAAAGAGTTAATGTTTATCTGAAACATGTATTCCAAGCTTACTTCTACTGTCGAGAAACTTGCATTGATGTCTTTTAATGCCAAATATTAGGACACTATTCTAGAGGGTTTGGCAGTGAAGGACTCTCAAGAAACATAAAGATAAAAACTTCAATGTGTAGCCATACAGCTCTTTTTTCGCTGGTGGGACCGTCCCAAGGAGTAACTGGGTAGCTGAGTTCATGTGTTCATTCAGCTCTGCTAGTGTGATGGAAAGGATACCAACCTCTTTCAATGTGAGTACCAGAAGTGGAGGGAGACTCAGAGGCTGCCCCTGAGTCACACGGAGAGCAGGTAACAGCTGCTGCTCCTCTTTGGTCTCTCCTGCTCTGGTCTCAGTTTACCTTGGCAGCATGAGCATGACAAACTCGTGCCCCATTATTAGCGATATTCAGACAGGGCTTCCCTTACTCTTGTTTTCATTTTCAAATGTAGCTTGTGACATTTACTCTGCTTTTCAGATGAGCATCACAAGAGACTGATGCCAATCTGCAGAAGATTTTCCTCCAGCAATCTATATTTGAGCCCATGGCAGAGTCTGCAGGCAGTTTTTTGGCAGCATCAGAGATTCTTCTGTGTTTGCCACTTAATTAACTGTTGATGGACCATCTGGGCAGCTTATTCTTTATGCATGTAATTTTTCTTTGGTTCACCTTGGAATCTGTATAAGCAATGAACATTCTTTTATTAAAAAAAAAATATTGGCTAAGTATCCTTTGTGATCAATGTATAAGCATATTTTGAAGGCTATATTGTACCAAAAAGCTGTTAGATTAGCCAATTTACATATCTGAACTTCAAGAGAGGACGGGGAATTTGGTTAAAATTGATTTTACAATCTTTTTGTCCCTAAAATACCTAAACAATTATTTATCTTATTTCTCAGGGAGAAATCTGCACACAATATTCCATTAATGTATTTAATTTGTTATTATGGGATTTCAGAAGAAGATGAAAGCCCAAAATGTAATTTTAAAGAGGAAGAGGGGAAAAGTTCAGATAAATCGTTTTTCATTGCCTAAACCAGAAGACTGTGCAAAAACTCTGTCATAACAAATATACAATAGAAGTCATCCTAGCCTTATTTTCAAAAACTCTAACCTCTAAATCAGGATCTGATTAATGAGTCCCTGTTTTGAAGATATTGAAAATAACTGCCTGATTTCAGGGCTGATACCTTCAGATAATGCAAAACTAATTTAACGCCTGTGGGAAAAAAAAAAAAACCAAGACAAACCCTGAAAAGAATCCAAACATGAGTTGAATGTCTAAAAAAAATAAATAAATGTCTACGTTTATATCACTTTTTTTCCTTGGATATCTACTTTTTTTTAACTCGAACTTCTTTTCATATTTTATCTTGTTTGGTTGGGGATTTTTGTTATTGTTATTGTTTCTATTTTTTGGTACTATTTTTTGTTTGTTTCTTTGTTTGTTGGTTTGTTTGTTTGCTTGTCTGTTTCTTCTGGGACTTTTGCTTACTATAGAGCAGAGATCATTCAAAAGCCTCAAGGCCAGCCGAGTATTGTCTCATACCTTCAAGCAGGTGTTTGGTAATATGATCCGTCATTTCAAATCCCTTTTTGGACATATTGAAATCTGGATGCCACTTTTCACTTAGTAGGCCTAGGAGTATTTTAAAAATATTTTCCATTATGGTTAAGACGCACTTCATGGCTTCAGCACTGTGGAATCTGGAAATAGCGAATGGTTTGCACACTTACTGCTGCAATACTGAGTTAATATAAAAAAATAATCTTTTCATTGTCAAGTGCTAAGAAACAATCATACTTCACATACATCATGATAACTAAAGTGATCAAGAAGGATCGTAGAAGATATATATATAAATACATGATTCAAGAGCAATAAACAAGATAGGATAGCTTAGAAACAGAAGCTTTAAAGTAAACTTCCTGGATATAAATCTTCCTATGCTATTTAACTTCAGAATAGTACGTTTTAAAATTCCATTGCTTTGACAATTATTCTTTCTTTTCTGAAGCAGGCTCATTGAAAAAAGGAAAACAGAAATATATGGAATACAACAAAAAAAATCAAAATTGGAATTTAGGGCAGATTTTTTAGTATCATATTATTTCTGAAATTACTCAAATTCTTTTGGATCTTTCAATTTAAGTTTTCCTAAGTATCCATATAAAAGTTCCTAAGTCCAAAATAAAATCAACAGAGGAGAACATATGTTTTCAGAAAATACCTAATTTTGCAGAATCAAGACAGCTTATTGGAAATATTCTGGTGTTCTGATGTCTGTGTGACATTTGTGATATATTTTTTTAGTTGGATTTGATGTTAATTTTTGATGACTTTCCTCTTTCTTCGCTGATATCTTTGAATTTAATTTGAATTATTTTGAGTGTATTTCAAGTAGGCTCCAATGAAGTCAATGAAACTTGCAATGCTGACCATATTTCCATAAAAAATGCTGACCATATTTCCACTCTAAATGAGAGGGAAAATAAGTGAACTTTAGTTTTACTCCATAGATAATCTGACAAGATGTCTACATCTTGCTCCAGCACTGCGTTCCAGAAGTAACTGGAAGATAAGTCCCCTCCTCTGACATACAGAGGTGCTATTTGAATTAAATGCAGTAGTAATCTAATTTGTAATAGATACAAGATATTTAAATTTGTTTCATTTTGTTAACCTCATGCCAGCTGTGGCATTCTAACTTGCAGTTGCACTTCATTATTAAATAAGTGGCTGAACAGAGTTTTTGTACTTTGTTGTACTTATAATCCCTAATCTGTTTTAGGTGATGTCACTCTATTTCATGCTCCTATTTTTGCCTTAAGAGATCCTACAGAGATTCTGAGCCGTTTACCAGAGATCAAAAGTATACACCTTCTTATCTTCACAGCGTTACAAAGCCAGACAGATTAATTTTAAATCTCTTCAGCCTAAATAGGCTTTGCTGCTTTTCCTTATTATTATTTATTATTTATTATTTGCATTAATACAGGGCCTAGAAACAGACTAAGACATTTGGAAAATTTTATAGCTAGTATCCTCCTGGACAAAATATCCAGCACACAACTGGACCAACACATCATGGGATGGGTGAGCAACTGGCTCACGAGTCAGGCACGAAGGGTTACAGTGAATGGGGTGACATCAGTCTGGGGACCTGTGACTGGTGGGGTTCTGCAGGGCTCCATCCTCAGCCCTCTGCTCTTCAGCATCTTCATAAATTTCTTGGACACTGGACTGGAAGGGATACTGAGCAATTTTCTAGACTATACAAAGCTAGGAGGAGTTGTTGATGCCCTTGAAGGCAGGGAGGCCCTGCAGAGAGACCTTGACATATCAGAGGGCTGGGCAGTCACCAACCATAGGAAGATCAACAAGGGAAAGTGCTGGATTCTGCACCTGGGATGGGGCAACCCTGGGTGTATGGACAGACTGGGGAATGAGATGCTGGAAAGCAGTGCCGTGGAAAGGGACCTGGGGGCCCTGGCTGATGGCAAGTTGAACATGAGTCAGCAGTGCCCTGGCAGCCAGGAGGGCCACCTGTGTCCTGGGGGCATCAGGCACAGCATCGCCTGCCGGGCAAGGGAGGGATTGTCCTGCTGTGCTCTGCCCTGGGGCGGCCTCACCTCCAGTGCTGGGGGCAGTTTTGGGCACCACAATATAATAAAGATACAAAGCTCTGATAGAGTGTCCAAAGATGGTCTATGAAGATTGTGAAGGGTTTGAGGAGAAGCTGCATAGGAAGGGTCTGTGGTCATTTGGTCTGGAGGACAGAAGACTGAAGGGAGACCTCATTGCTGTCTATAATCTCATGAGGAGAAGAGGAGGGGCAGACACTGATATCTTCTCTGTGGTGACCAGTGACAGGACCCATTGGAATGGCCTAAAGTTGCCTTGGGGAGGTTTAGGTCGGATATTAGAAAAAGATTTTTCACCCAGAGGGTGGCTGGGCACTGGAACAGGCTCCCCAGGGAAGTGGTCACAGCACCAGCCTGACAGAGCTCAAGAAATATTTGAACAGTGCTCTCCGGCACACAGTGTGACTTTTGGGGATGGTGCTGTGCCGAGCCAGGAGTTGGACTCAGTGATCCTTGTAGATCCCTTCCAACCCAGATTCTGTGATAGCTCACAACTTATCTGATCATACAGGCTGCAACCAAATTAAGAGAAAATAGAGAACACAGTATTTTTAAAATAGAAGTAGTGGATAAGCCATAAAAATGGTATAATTTATGTGTATATTGACAACAAGTGCTGTCCGATCTTTCTGAACCTTTTAGGGGATGCAAATTTAGCCATGGATTCTGAAATTGGATCTTCACAGACAACCTCCATGTCTTTTTGGAGTTTCCATGAATGAAGTGTCCCTCTTCAGAATATTAGTCTATGCTTTTGTAAAGATAAGATTGCAGAATTAAGAGAGTTCATTAGGAGATTTCAGAGGCATATAAAGCCATTTCATATCCTACTAGAACAAGAAATGCACATATACATGCACTCCCACAACCCCAGCACCTCTTCCCCCAACTAAAGAAGAAAAAACAAAGGAAAAAAAATTGGTTTTTTTGGTTATTTGAATTTCGTGGAATTTTATTGGAGTTTATTTGCATTTTATTGGAATACCATGAATACTAGACATGAACCCACAGCATTTAGATCTAAAAAAGTGAAGTAGAATCTGAATTGTAATTTCTCATAGAATCAAGATCCTTGGTTCTCATACACAGTTCTAAAAGTGTCTTCTAGCCCCTGTACAGCTGGGATTGAAACCTGTTACCTCTTCCTTATTCTCAGTCATTGAAAAGTTCAGTTAAGCATTGAGCAGAATTCTGAAACTTTTTTTTCAGTCTAGGCCCTTATTGTTATGACAAGATTTTTTTCCCTTAACTTCAAGGAAGAGGGAGAAGAAAAGAAGACAATTTCCTGAAAAGAGATTTCATTGGGCACTGCTTTCTCTTTACAGTTCTTACGAGGCTGTGAATGTTAAGAGCAATAAAGTGGTATTGGTAAGTAATTACTCCTTTATGGGTACCATTTGCATTTGATGCACGCTGGTAGACAGGTAATGATTATCCCAGAAACTTCCCTTACAGCTGCATTCATGCTCCTAATCTTTGTTATAAAGCATGCCTGAAGTTTTTATTATCTTTTCAATAAAAACATGAATATAGGGAGACAGGTACTTCCACAGGAAGATATATGTCTATTTGTTGAAGATACCTATAGGACAAAAGAAATTTCTCATATGACTAGACTCAAAAGTAACACCTTAACATTATGTGCATAAATTAAGTAAGAGTAATCTGAACCTCTGGAAACAATCTTTAAAAGCAAAATCTGAATTTTCTACTATTGGGTTACTAATTCATAAATTATCTTTTTTTTTTTTTTTGGCTTTTTGGCCTTTTTTCTTTTAATTAAAAAAATGCAAATACTTCTAAAAACATTAAAAA
>VZRF01004641.1:0-60293 GCA_013396875.1 Vireo altiloquus | reverse complement strand
TGATGACAAGTTGAACATGAGTCAGCAGTGCCCTGGCAGCCAGGAGGGCCACCTGTGTCCTGAGGGCATCAGGCACAGCATCGCCAGCCGGGCAAGGGAGGGATTGTCCTGCTGTGCTCTGCCCTGGGGCGGCCTCACCTCCAGTGCTGGGGGCAGTTTTGGGCACCACAATATAATAAAGATACAAAGCTCTGATAGAGTGTCCAAAGATGGTCTATGAAGATTGTGAAGGGTTTGAGGAGAAGCTGCATAGGAAGGGTCTGTGGTCATTTGGTCTGGAGGACAGAAGACTGAAGGGAGACCTCATTGCTGTCTATAATCTCATGAGGAGAAGAGGAGGGGCAGACACTGATATCTTCTCTGTGGTGACCAGTGACAGGACCCATTGGAATGGCCTAAAGTTGCCTTGGGGAGGTTTAGGTCGGATATTAGAAAAAGATTTTTCACCCAGAGGGTGGCTGGGCACTGGAACAGGCTCCCCAGGGAAGTGGTCACAGCACCAGCCTGACAGAGCTCAAGAAATATTTGAACAGTGCTCTCCGGCACACAGTGTGACTTTTGGGGATGGTGCTGTGCCGAGCCAGGAGTTGGACTCAGTGATCCTTGTAGATCCCTTCCAACCCAGATTCTGTGATAGCTCACAACTTATCTGATCATACAGGCTGCAACCAAATTAAGAGAAAATAGAGAACACAGTATTTTTAAAATAGAAGTAGTGGATAAGCCATAAAAATGGTATAATTTATGTGTATATTGACAACAAGTGCTGTCCGATCTTTCTGAACCTTTTAGGGGATGCAAATTTAGCCATGGATTCTGAAATTGGATCTTCACAGACAACCTCCATGTCTTTTTGGAGTTTCCATGAATGAAGTGTCCCTCTTCAGAATATTAGTCTATGCTTTTGTAAAGATAAGATTGCAGAATTAAGAGAGTTCATTAGGAGATTTCAGAGGCATATAAAGCCATTTCATATCCTACTAGAACAAGAAATGCACATATACATGCACTCCCACAACCCCAGCACCTCTTCCCCCAACTAAAGAAGAAAAAACAAAGGAAAAAAAATGTTTTTTTGGTTATTTGAATTTTGTGGAATTTTATTGAAATTTATTTGCATTTTATTGGAATACCATGAATACTAGACATGAACCCACAGCATTTAGATCTAAAAAAGTGAAGTAGAATCTGAATTGTAATTTCTCATAGAATCAAGATCCTTGGTTCTCATACACAGTTCTAAAAGTGTCTTCTAGCCTGTACAGCTGGGATTGAAATCTGTTCCCTCTTCCTTATTCTCAGTCATTGAAAAGTTCAGTTAAGCATTGAGCAGAATTCTGAAAGCTTTTTTTTCGGTCTAGGCACTTATTGTTATGACAAGATTTTTTTCCCTTAACTTCAAGGAAGAGGGAGAAGAAAAGAAGACAATTTCCTGAAAAGAGATTTCATTGGGCACTGCTTTCTCTTTACAGTTCTTACAAGGCTGTGAATGTTAAGAGCAATAAAGTGGTATTGGCAAGTAATTACTCCTTTATGGGTACCATTTGCATTTGATGCACGCTGGTAGACAGGTAATGATTATCCCAGAAACTTCTCTTACAGCTGCATTCATGCTCCTAATCTTTGTTATAAAGCATGCCTGAAGTTTTTATTATCTTTTCAATAAAAACATGAATATAGGGAGACAGGTACTTCCACAGGAAGATATATGTCTATTTGTTGAAGATACCTATAGGACAAAAGAAATTTCTCATATGACTAGACTCAAGCCTAACACCTTAACATTATGTGCATAAATTAAGTAAGAGTAATCTGAACCTCTGGAAACAATCTTTAAAAGCAAAATCTGAATTTTCTACTATTGGGTTACTAATTCATAAATTATCTTTTTTTTTTTTTTTGGCTTTTTGGCCTTTTTTCTTTTAATTAAAAAAATGCAAATACTTCTAAAAACATTAAAAATCAGTTTTAACTGCATACCTATTGTGTATGTTCCTTTCATGCAACACTTGCTATTTTTTATCAATGATCTTTAAAGCATGTGATGAAATGCTCAGACTTCTCATAAAGGAGATTCAGTATCAGTTGCACTGTTTAAAAACCAGACATGTAACAAGAAATAATACAGAACCGTGGTTTCTGTTTTGATTGGGGTGTTCAGGCATTGAGGTCTCTAAATATATTTGATGTTGGCCTTACAGAATTGCTGGCTGGTTTTCAGATGTTTTATTTTAATGGAAGGTTAACTCAGTGAAAAATAAAGGGCTCAACTCAGCAGAAAATTCTAGTTGAATGAACAAATTCATTTTCCATGCATACCATATTAGCTTACTATAGACTTTATAAACTAAATTCTTCCAAAAATATAAATGAACTAAAAGCTATGCAATTCAAATTGAGACAAGGATTTAAACATTTGTCACAATGGTAGATTTAAAACATGCATCTAAATAAGGGCATAATTATAGTCTGATGCACAAAAAATATCTCAGTAATAAAAGAAGTATAAAAATAGGAGTGTATTATGCATTTGTATGATGTATTTGCACAACAAATGAGAGGAATTTCAGAATGATGTTGCTAAGAGTTATAGGAATCTTTTTACATAATTCATCAACGTGCAACACATTCTGTTTTTAAACAGGGAGACAAGCACTAAATACTAAAGGGTGAGGCTTTAAATGTAAGTTTAAGACATAGCGTAATATTTGATTTCTTAGTAGTCTGTTTTGGTTCTAATGTATGATTATGACAGTTACTCATTAAGTAAAGAAATAAATTTTCCTAGTCAGCTGAATTGCGCTTGGCTTTTTTTTTTTTCAATTAAGATTCAAGATGATGCTACAAAGATGTGTTAAACTATGTATTTTGCCTGCTTCACTTGGAGTAAAATCCCACTATATCTGTGTAGAACCAAATATGGTTTCATAGGAAAAGTCTCTAGATTGGAACTTTCTGCATAAGTGAGTACAGGTAAGGCCAAGCCAACAGGACTCAGCAACATGGGCTACTAGCAGTGACAGGAGCTAGATGTTTATGTAATAATTTTTCTCTGTTGTAAGAAGTGTTTTGGTTTTTTTTTTTATCTTTGATGAATTACAGAAACACAGAACCAATAATTTCAGTGTAGTATCCTAATCTTCTCATTTTTACATTCAGGTTTAGTTCCATGCTTGCTGACAGAAAATACTATTTTTGTTTATTTACCTTTCCAGGCAAAAAAATATAACTTCATGCGTGAAAAAGCATTAGAACTGAGAGATTCACACCACAAAAGTAATCTATTAGTTATTTTCCATAGACAGAAGTGAAACTGGTTTGGTTTTTTTCCAGAAGCTGGTGACACAATAAACCATGTACTCTTACTTCTCACACCCCTCAAAATAAATTGTTTACTTTAAATTAATTTAATTTAATTAATCTAATTTTAACCTTGCAAAAATTACCAGCTTTACTTAAGGTGTCACAGATGCATTAAGATATATTATTTAAAATAATTAGAGTGTGCATCATAAAGTCAACCTGATTGAATTCTGTTCAAATGGGTTGAACCAATGCTCTTCAGGATTTCTTTGAAGAGCTATATTATTGTGTAGGAAAAAGGCACAACCGCAAGAATAATTTAAAAAAAAAATAGAGTAAAAGATCTTTTGCACTGTAAATGAGTTTATTTGCAAATCTCCATTGGGCATTATTTGCCAATACATAGGATTTAACTTAAACAAAATCTAAAATTTTCATTTTGCTACTAAAACCTATATATCAGTTCTACTTAAGCATAAGATAAAGAGAAATAAAAAAATAATAAACATGTCCTGAATTCTGGTATGAACATTTCTTTATATTTCATCTTTAGAAAGGAAGGAAAACTAGAATTTATGTTTAAGTTAGAATTTTTGTAATTTTTAAGCAGATCTACTTGACTCTACAAAGATCAAATCTAAAAAACAGGCTAAGGAATGTCTGATACACATCTCAGTCTCTTAGAGATATCAACAACAGATGAAGCACAGCACAAAGTATTGGGATTGTCATTACAATGTAGGATACCATTGAAATATATATTTAATATCCTATCATAGAAATCTTTTTCCATCACCTGCTGAAAGCTGGAAATGCCAAAAATTGTGCCATTAACAATGTTTTATATTCAGCTCTAAATGCCCATGTTTGTCTGAGACAGTTTAGAGCATTCCGAGTGTTGCAATAGCAGAGCTCTCTAATGGTTAACATGTGATCTCATGGAGACACAAAATTAATGTTCTCCTGCTAAAAGCAATCCAGTTTGGTGGGTATTCTGATAGCATATCTAATAAGTTGAGGTCTTCAGAGAAGACAGCTAAATCTAGTTTCTTTGAGTTACATCAGTAGAAAGAGGTAGTGCCCTCCTAAAAATGATGGTAACAGAGCACTTGGACTGGACATTGCAAGCCATGAGTAAATATGTTCTTTTATTTATTCTGACTTCATTTAAGAATTGACTCCTTTTTCAGTTTATAAGTTGATATAATAAGAAGCTTTAATAGTTTACATTCTTAAATCTCAATATGCTAATCTGTAGATGAGCAGTAGTAAACACCACTTGGAAATTTGCTTTCTTAGAAATACAGCTGCAAACAAACTGGAAGACAACATAATTTCTTTCTTAAATTTGTTTTCCATTAAAAATTACAATACAAAAAATCACTTTTATTTTTTTAAATATATATTTTTTTCTTTTATTTCCTCCATATCTAAAGATCATTTTAATTATTGTTAAGGGGGTTTCCTGTGTCAAATTTCCAGTGTCAATGCTTTTCATTCTGGTTTTATGTTGATTGTAGGCTGAGGTTATCTAAGACTGCTAAAAATAGAATTAAACTTCATTGCTAAATAATGAAAGCATTACTGGCAGATTATTAATAAAAACTCTGTAATGTTTATGGGTACCTAGAATATTGATAATTTTATATAGGAAGGTATCATGCATATTATATGAGAAGCAAGCAATCAAATATTTAAAATGGATTGAATGATTCAACATATTAATAATGGATTACATCACAAGGTCTCTCATCACAAGAGTTATTTCTGTGCAGGTCAATAGGAAACAGAAATTATTGCCATGTAAGAACTGCGCGTTTTTTCCTGGTCTGGACTTTTGGAATTTAGTAGGAAAACTTCTATTGACATCAGAGTTTCAGGACAAGGGTTACATTCTAATTTCTGCTATGCTTTGAGGGCAGAAAATGGCTTCATAAAGCTGAATATGTTTCAGAAAAGGTTGCACTGGATCCCTTAAAGATAAAAAAGTTCACTCTTACCAGATGCAAAGGTAACAAGAATCTCTCTGTGATGCAGCATTTTGTTTTATCTGATGGTCAGATTTATTTTTTAAACAACCTGCTGAGTGAAACAGAAAGTTAAATAATTGTTAAAAAAACTTAAGTTCAAAAAAGAAAGTTAAATTCACATTTAATCTTGTTTCAGAGAAAAGGAAATAATTCATCAACTAAAACAATCTTTTAATGGAGACCTTTGAGAAACCATGCAAGCAACTCCCTAATTTTCGAAGTTCTAAATACGAGAGAACATCTGGGTGTTCTCCTCAATTAAAAAGCAGGCAAAACCAAAAATATCATAGAGCTTCTTCACATTAGTTTCTTTTCAAAAGCAGAAAATAATTGTTTTCTCCAATTTCATGTTCCAGAAATGTTGAAGTGTTTACGATAGTAAATTCAAATTTATTCCTAAATTATCCACACTAGAAATAAAATTTTACTCCCTTTTATCTTCTTCTAATCCTTCCTTACACCATGGCAAATTCCCCATACACAAGACACAAGATTGTATTATAGATTATTAGGGCAGAAAGGTGAAGAAATTCTATTGACCATAAAAAAAAAAAAAATTAGTAGTATTTATCATGCATGGAATATTCAAGTTGTTAGAACATTTCCAGAGTTACAGACAATACTTTCAGACTGATATCTTAAATGTACAACAAGCCCCCTCCATTATATCAACAGCTTTCATTTAAAATATTATTCAGTTGCTCATACACACAGCAGAAATAAAGAAGGGAAAACAGGCTTCCAAAACCAAATATTAAAACTAAATGTCTGTAGACTTCCAGCAGATAAAAACAAGCAAAAAATATTAATGACCTTTGTTATAATTTGCTAAACTACAACACAGCTGGAAACACTGAAGGAAGAACCCACAAACAAACCTTTCAGTAAATACAAATTCTGCTTAGCAGGGAAAGAAAAAGGAATTCTCTGAAAACCCATTAAAACTCACAGTATGAAGTGGCATAAAGAATTAAAAGGGACAACATAATACAGTAGCCTAAAATCAGCATGTTATATGGGAAATTAATAGACATTATTTCATCTCAAATTCTTTTCTAATGGGAAATTACCTTCCAGAAGTGCTGTCCCAAAAAATTAATGTACATAAATATTTTCATGTTAAGGTAAAAATTGTACCAAAATGCAAGTTTTTTGGGATATTTTTTGAACTCCCATCTAAATTTTGCTGAATTTAATTAGATATTTGACATTATTTGACAAGTTATTGGACAGCGTATTTAAATTATGGTGCTGCCTTAAGAAGCCTTAAGAAAATTATAGTTTGTTCTGGAAACTACTTGCAGGAAAGGACAAGAAGGTAGAGAATTCAATCCAAAATTAGTGTTGAAGTAAGGAAGCTTGTGACATCTTTCATTTTGAATAATTTAAACCTTTATTTCGGACTTAGGTTTTAAAATATTTTCCCATGTAATTCTAAATCTTGGAATGTGTGTACTCATATATGTCTAGACAGAACTTCAGGGGAAAAGAATAAAAGTACAACAGTAATCTCTCCCTGCATTTTCTGTCTCTCAGTGGAATCATAATGTAACAAAAGTCTTTAAACTTAAATTGTGTTTCTGCAGCTTGCCATATGCAGAATACATCTGTGTTCCACCACAGAGACTAGCATAGAGCTAGTCAGTTTACATATCATAAACACATATAATTCTGCTGCCTTTATTCTGCCTGTGAAGCAAGGTAACTATGCAATGATATCCACTCTGTCCTAGAGCCTTTGGTTATCACTTTCAGGGGCTACTGCTTAGGCCAGACCTGGACTTCTGCCTAGAGAAGGAAGAAAATCCAGCCTGAAATATATATTCCAACGTTTGAAATTAAGGTAGTTCTTCCAGATTTATTCCCAAGACTTCTTGAGCAGGGCCGTATTTCCATGCAACACAAGCACAGCAAATTCAGTGCCAGGATACACCAGACTAGCTGCCCAGCATACCTTGTTGTCAGTATGTTCATTCACAAGAGCTATTAGTCCAGCATACTTGGACATTCAGAAGCTTGCTGTTACTAACCTGAAAACATATCCAGATATCCTGCAGAAAAGACTAAAAGGTTTTTTTTATCTCTTGGGTATTAGACAGCACATTCACTCACCAACTGAGCTGGTGATAAATAATACTTTAAAAATGAAATGCTGAAAAGACAAGATTAACATACTGAATGATGCAAAAGAATTGGTGTATAATAGCCACGGATTTTTCTTGTTTCTGCCCCTGATTTTATAGTGAGCATAGAAAGAAAGAAGAGTTTTCCTAAAATTGTCCCTAAAGCAAGAAATGGTAGATGGATGGATAAATGAAATAAAATTTCCCCTTCTGTACCCAGTAGCCCTGTTGCGCTGTGGCACTAAAAAAATGATTGCTTGCAAAAGAAAACCTCCTCACAAGCATGAGTTTCTCTTGTCAAATGGGAGAATAATTCAAAGGCACATCTGAAAGAGATAGAGGAGGAATATAAATGCTAGATTAAGTAAGGGTTTAGACACTGAAAGATAACACAGTGCAATGTCTGACTTTTAGTCACTGGCATAGAACAACATGAGTTACAGGCTTCCTACTCAGGATCTAAGAAAAGTCACAAAGTCAGACCTTCAAAAACAAGCCTAAATATACTTGTTCTGTTTGGTCATAGGTTCCTGTCAGGACATAAATACCAACCCACTGCTATTTACTTCAGACTGGTGACTGCTTGTGAGTAACCTTCTTCCACATAGTAGCTATAACTTTTTATAAAGACTATGACTAGAGTTCATCCTTCAAAATAGCATTGCAGGACAATGAATGTTTAAAATGAGTAATAAATTCAATCTTGGGTGTAGGTTGAAAATCATAATACCTGCTTATGTATATGGAAAATGCATTCTGAAATAAAAAAATAAAATGCATTTAGGGAAAGATGATGTTTTATACATAACTTCATACAAAACTTTAAATAAAACTTCAAAATAAAAACACCTCTCAAGTTAGATGCAGAAGAGGAACAGAAGAATTAATCATATCCATTTGGATATTTGAGGGAGAAATTATGAAGAATCACTTTCCCTCCAGGGAAACACTGGAAGCAGAAGTGCCTGGTTGCTGGGTGATACAGCAGTTGTGAAATAGTCTCACCCTCTCTCTTTATTTAGCAATACAATAAGATCAAAACAAAGAGCAAGTTCCGTTCAGTTCTTGCCCTCCACAGAAAATTCTAGGTACCAGATCATGGCCAGATATGTTCATCTGCAAGCCAGGACTCTGGAAGCATTTCTTACAAGAGCAGAGTTAAACAAACTGCGCACTCTTAAAATGCCCAAGAACACTTGTCCTGTTTAGCTATTTGGTCCCTTTTGCTAGCAGAAGGATTAAATTTAGGGCACCAGTGTACTTTACATTTCTGGTCAGATAGCCTGTGGTATATACAGTTTCTATGTTCTTCGCATTGCCCTTCTGAACTATCTATGAAACAAAGTTTTGTGATGCTGTGACTTCAGAATGAGTGCAGTACCTGCTAGGCAGAAGACCCCACAGTATCCCTGAAGTTTATGCATAATCTGGGCAGATCATTTGCATAAATGGGTAGAGCAGAGTCAAAATCAAAAGGAATAATTTTCTTATGGCAGCTGAAAAGCTGGCCTTACCACTCAGATTTTGAAGAATTCATATTACTCCTCTTGGTAAAAGGCAGAAGTGACCACTGAAGAAATTTTAATCATACCTCTTGGTATGATTAACAAATATGAAAGCATGTTTTCTCACCATACTACCTGTGTCACTGCAATACTTTAGACCCCAGACAAGCCTGGGTAGTAAGACTTCAGAAAAACCTTGATCTCCCTCTTTCAGAGGGTCTCAGTGGAAACAGTCTGTGACTCACTGGAACCATATTGGAATAAGACAGCACAAATCTTAGCAATACAATACTGAAGGCTTTCCCTCAAGCTTATGTTTTGCAATATATTCTGCTCCTGTTTGCCATCGTTCAATCAATTTCTCTTCCAAGCAAGTTTACATTATTGCTGGCTGAATTATGAAAGATAAATTAAGAATACTTGATTCAAATCAGTGAATTCATTCTACATGGACAAGTTGTTTCCATATTCTGTGAACAGTGTGGATAGAATAAAACTAATTTAATTCCTTTGAGAGACATCAGGATTGAGAAACAATTTAGTGAAAATTCAGGCAAAATAAGTTTTGTAAATATGCTGTTATAAAATGTATTTAACTCTGTAATAGAATCCATATACATCTCATTCTGTGAGGCTCATCCACTTCTCCTCTCAATATGTCAAACTATTTCCATTAGTTCTGCGAAGGTCTTCTTTGCTTGTTTCATATCAATTTGTTATTTGTCCATCATGATTGATTCTTCTGCTTAATATTAATTTCATTATTTTATTATAATAAATACCTTCCTCATTTCTTTCTTCAGATACTGGAAAAAGGGCAAAAGAAAAGTTTTTTTAGAATTTGGTGTTGCATCCTTGGTATTTCTTTAACTTCATCTTTTTTCCTCCAGTAGAGAAATTTTACCTTGAAAGGTTATACCCAAACCAAGAAAACTAACCAAAAGACAAACAAAAATCCTGAAAAATCCCATACTCTTTTTTTTTCCCATGTCACTTTATCTCCTTCTGTTTTAATTCCACTGAAATTTCTATCCTGAAACAGACTTTCTACATCATTTCTTGTAGCCAACCCTTCCAATGCTGTCTTTCAATAGCTACAGGTAACTTACCTACTATTTATTAAGTACTACTCAGTCCACTCCATTCTTTTGCACTCAGATAAGTCAAAATGTTAATGTATATGCTTATGTATGTGATTTTAAAAAAAATTCTTAATGCTGAGTTTAACATAATTTTCATTGTCTATTTAAAAAAATATATATATACTGAAGAAAATATTTCGATTGATTAAGACTGCTACATGTATCTAACGCCATCCACAGAATTACTCCTATAATACATAGAATTTTTATTATAATTGTCTACTGGTATAAATATTTCTCATAGCTTTTCCTCTTTTCTATCCCCCTACAGAGACTTTTAACCTGCTTCAATTATTCATCTTAGTTCCTCATGTTATCAGGGTGTTCCTAAATTTCTTATTGCAATCACTTCCCATTGTAGTCCTAAAGGCAATCAAAATTTAAAAGAAATATTTTTTATCTTGAAAAGCAGATAAGATATTTCTTATTAAGTTCTTGTTACTTGTTTAGTTTTAGTGTTAAGAAAGGCAAGAGAACAATATGCTTTAAACTGTTTTGTTATTTAATAAGAAAATGAATAGGAAAAATTTCTCAAGCCAAATAAGAATTTAAATTATGAAAAAAATATAAAAGTGGTTTCCTAATAAAATTCTAAAATTGTTTCTTGCCTATAAATCCTTCTCAGGAAAATAAACTGAAAGAGTAAACAACAGATGAATCTTTTAGAGAAGCAATAACACAAATAACACCCCCTTCCTCCCAAGATTGAAAATAGCCTATTAAATAATTGTTGACCCAAAGCACAGGTCATGTAGATGGCAAAGGAGATGAAACAGTACCTAAGTATACATACAAATGTTAGTTCCTCAAACAAATATAACCACTCCACTATTATTTCTGAGAAGAATTAGTTTTATTTTTCTGGGGTTTTTTATAAATTTTTGGACGTGCACCTCTGAAATAGTATTATTTTGTAGAGGCGTATCTAAGCTAAACTTGACTCATTCCTTGGTCAAATGAGGTGAAAGACTGAATATTGCTTTCTGTATATTGTGATATCCCAATTTAATGCAGTACTTGAGAAAAGTTGGAGTCTGAGTCAAAGGCTTTACAAGCTAATAAGAATTAATGAAAGAGGAAAAATTAAAAAGGGAGATCATGAAGAACCCTGACTCAAGTAGTATGTATTTTTCCTCTGTGGATAACAAAGGAAAAAAAAAAGTAGTAATTTTAGCAATATTACCGCTTCTAATGGTAATGCATACACCTCTGTGGGATTCAGCAGAACTGCACTCACATCAGCTAATCAGAACCTAATTTTTTCTATTGCCACATGCTTTGTACTTTAGAGTAGACCTGTTCAATCTGTGAATGTCTCATTCTGAAGTTGAAAATGAATTTTTTGAGACGCACTGGGGGCATTACTTGTTCCTTCCAGCCCCTCTGTTTGCCATCATGTGGATAAATATTCTAGACCTAGAAGTAAATGAATAGTCAGCAAAGGTTGTCAAAGACACAATGAAGAGGTTTTTATTTCTTGGTTTTTTTGGGTTTTTTTAAGAAGGGATTTGAGGGGGGATTTTGTTTTTTATTTACCTATTTATTTATTTAATTTTGAGATATTCATTATTGTTTCCAGTCCTGAGAGAAAAAAAATCTGAGTTCCACAATGAAGAGGTTTTTTTTTCTTGGTTTTTTTGGGTTTTTTTAAGAAGGGATTTGAGGGGGGATTTTGTTTTTTATTTACCTATTTATTTATTTAATTTTGAGATATTCATTATTGTTTCCAGTCCTGAGAGAAAAAAATCTGAGTTCAATGGAATGTGTATACACTGCTCTATACGTAAGTATATGTCTTTATAAAGCTTTATTTTACAGGACGCAATTTGCAGTGCATGCATAATGTTTTATTTTTAAAGACACTTTTCAGTGAATCCCTTTGACTCTCTGTTGTCCAATGCGGTGCTGGTTTGGGATGGGGTAAAGCTAATTCTCTTCAGAGTGGTTGGTGTGGGGCTGTGTTTTGGTTTTGTGCTGAACATAGAGTTGATAATAAAGAGATGGTTTTGTTATTGCTGAGCAGGACTTGCACAGACCAAGGCCTTTTCTGCTTCTCGTAGTGCCACACTGGCAAGGAAGCATGGGAGGCTGGGAGGAGACAGTCAGGACAGGTGACCCCAACTGACCAAAGGGATATTCCAGACCATATGACACCATTCTCAGTATATAAAGTACATAAAAAAAGGAAAAATTCTTGGAGTGATTTTGTTTGTCTTCCCAAGTAAACATTACCTGTGATGGGCCCCTGCTCTCCTGCAGAAGGCTCAACTCCTGCCTGCCCATGGGAAATAGAGAATTAATTTCTTGATTTATTTTGCATGCTTGTGCAGTTTTTCTTTCCCCATTAAATTGTTTTTGTCTCAGTCCAAGGGTTTTCCATCTCTTACTCTTCTGATTGTCTCCCCAGTCTTGCTGGTGGGAGGGCAAGTGGCTTTGTGGGGCTTGGTTGCTGGCTGGGGCTAAACCACAGCTTCTGAGAAAAAAAGAGCTGTAGAGGCTAAACCAAATGGACTGACTGATTTTAATGTACCTGTCTGCAGGCACATGGAGCAGATAAGTAATGAAGACATGGGCAGACAATATCCATTACAGAGAAGTGAAGGGTTTTCAAGTAGAGCCATTAAAGGGAGATGAAAAGGGCATTAAAAATTAGGCTTTTGCCTAGGAATGTGACTTTGAAATGCAGCACACTCACATTTTATTTCTTTGTTCTTTGTGATAACCTGCTCCAGATGCCATGCAAGTGTCTGGAAGTGGCTGTCATTCACAAGAATTGCTGCAGTTATTTGCTTCAGCTCAGGAGATTAACATCTTCCTCTACCTCTTTTGGAAGCCTCTTAATAGAAATAAGGGTGGCAAAGGCTAATCCTAAAACTAGGTTTAAGCTCAGCTCACTTTACCTGTTTGTGGTATATCTCTATCTCTTCCATATGGAGGATATTCTGGTTATCTGAACCTCTCTCCATGAAAATAAAGAAAGGTATAATTAAAGTTGTCTTCTGGAAATCCCTTTGAGCTCCTGGACTAAATTATGCTGAAATGTAAGAATGAAGAATACCTGAACCACTAGAAAAAGCAAAAGTTGATTAAAAATAACAAAAAAAGAGGTTAAAAATATTAACTATGTCAAACTTTTAGTCAGATCTGTCAGGAATCAGAAAGTATTTGCACAAGTGCAAACACTTACAAGTGTGTTACAGGGCAAAATGGGGATAAGAAATAGTCAGTGACAGAGGTCACTGAACAGTCATCATCTTTATTAAACAGAGTGACTCAGGATGGAGATTTTCAGCCAGAGTTCTTTGTATGATCTTTTGAGCATGATCTCTCCTGTGCAGGTAAGAGTGCTGTTTTCCAGCAAGTGCTCACTCAAGGGCTGTTCTCATTTGTGAGAAGAACTGAGACATTTTGAATCTTTTTATGCCTGAGCCTGTCTCCTGTGCCTTTCTCCTTAGAACACTTCTGTTCACAGTGATATTTAACCTTGCTTTAGAGGACGAAGAAAGGAGATTTCATGGCAAATTTGCCTGGAAAGGTATGGAAAAACATAGGTAGTGTTTTTTTTGTTGTGTTTTTTTTTTTTTTTAATTCTTATTACAAATGAAGGAAAAAGGACTTGGTGGAAATTGCTGCATCAACTTTTATTGTCTCCATTCTTCATATAGGTGTGCTCTCCTTCAGGCTTCTGCCAATTTTGAGTGACCAAAGAATTGTTACATTTAGGATGTAATAACATTTGTGCTAAAGTTTAAAGAAAGAAGATTAGGGGAAAGCATCTAATCAAGGTCTTCAACTATCTAATTAGTTGTCATAGAGGAGTCAAGGCCAGACTCTTCTCAGAAGTGCACACTGGAAAGAGGAAAGACAACAGGGCACAAGTTGCAGAAAAGGAATTTCCTTTCAGATATGTGGAAAAAACTCCACAGTGACTCTGGTCAAGCAATGGAATTAGTGAATACAGCTTGCTGAGAGAGGCAGTCTGTTTGAGGAAATTGAATATTTTCCCAGACAAGACCCTGAGTAACATCACTAAACTCTAAAAAATGCCTTCCTTTCAGCCAACACTATACCAGGTGATGTCCAGAGGGCCCTAGCAACCTAGATTATTCTCTAATTCTGAAACTAAAAAATTGCATCTATTGAAGAGAACTGTTGAACTTTTCAATAAGAATAACTGACACACAAATATGATTCAATATTTCCTATTATAAAATTGCAAAAGGAGATGAAAAAGACATACTGAGAATGAGAGCATGAAAAACCTAAGGCAAGGTCTGTTATACTGGAAATAAAAACAAACCAAACTGCTTCAAGTTTAATTTCATCATTTATTTTCTTTTTACTCTCAGTCTCCTTGGATAATAGTATTCTGTAATTATCTTCACCAGTTTATCTGTCCCAGTTGTTTAGTTTCTGCTAGAATGTACTTTTAAACCTTCATAAGAAATTTGCCCATAAAAAAATCTTCCTTGGGAGATTGATTATTGCAGTAGGCTGTACACGTAACCTGCCTCTATTACTGACTGAACTTCCTATGTTCTTATATATTTTCCAAAACCAACATTGTGTTTAAGATTTAATTTTTTTTGCCTCACTGCTCAGAAGGGTGTTGGTCTAGCAAATGGCCATTATAGTGTAGTAGTATCAGATGTTTTCTGCAGACTGCTGCCTCCATCAGACATGTGTTTTAAATAAAAGTTACCATAGGTCCCACACCATACATATTTTCTTTTACTTAATTCTGTTGTAATAGTTATTCTATCCAAATTTTATCTCTCAGCAATAAATGTAAAACTTAATTTAAGCTATACCAATTAGATCTGGGTTTGTGATTTTATCTCCTAGTTATACATTTAATAGTTGATTTAAGCTTCACAAATTGCTTTAGATCCTGGAGAAGGAGGAGGTGTGATCCTGATAAATCAAACCGAGTTTCAGATGAAGTGCAAATGTGCTTGGTTAGGAGTTGCTGTTACTCAGGTTCCCTATGGTTTTCTTTACACTAGTAATTGAGCAAATTATGGGTCCAGTCCCATAAACTCTCAGCAGATGGAACTTCTGTTTCCAATAGAAGCTCCGGTTGCAAGGGGCTTGCTCCTAATCCTGGGGCCAGCCAAAGCTAAGGGATTGGAAGGGGGGAGGAGAGGCAGCACACAGCAGCTCTGTCCTGGGACCAGACTGAAGAGGATAACCAATCTTTCACAGCTTCCTTTTTCTGGCCCTTTTCTCCTTGCCTTGGCAAGAAAGCAGAAGAGAGTAGATAATTTTGCTTCTCCTTACTCTCCTCTTCGTGCTGTTTGTTTTGCTCCCCCAGCTAATATGTGAATGACCTAGACTTGATCTTCCTTCTGTGGGCTTCCATGTCAGGGGATTAGTAGCATTCCCACTTTTGACCTAAATCACAACAGGGAAATTCCAGGGGTTTGAAGGAAAGCACCTCTTAACAGGACTGAGTGCCAAGCTGAAACAGCTGTGAAGAAATCCCCTTTGGAAATGAATGTCTAGCAGGCAGGACAAGCAGGACAGTGCCTCAGGTTGTCTGCGTAATTTGCTCTGTTCATGCTACCTTATCCTACCTTATCATCTGCTGACAAACCTATTCTTCACACCAAGGAATCATTTCAGATCAAGTTCATCAGATATCTTTCTAGACCAGCTGATAGCTTATCCCTTCCTTCATGTGCATGTTAGTAGTAACATATCATTCCACAAAGGAGTAAACTTGAGCACACATAGTACAGAGGATTCCAGCCATTCCCAGCCATATCAGTTTGGGATTGTTGTTATACAGAGGGAGTCCTAATGTAATTTTAACTGGGATGGTGAAAGTGCATTCAAAAAGGAACTTGTAACCCTGCTACAAAAACTGGATTAAAGATTTTTAAGATGTTGGTCACATTAGGTTGTCATGTCAGATATTTTCATAGTGCAGAGTGAGAGGAAGAGCTTGTGTTCTGAGAATGCAGCAACTCACAGGTACCAGTCATCTACTAACGGGGCACGTGTAGGGAAAAGAAAGACTTTTAGCAGGAAGGATTCTAAAATGGAAGTCAACAAACCTCACCTCAAGGAAAACTCTGCTAAGAAAGCTTTCCCAGTTCTGGGAAAGTGGTTCTGAAGTGTCTAAGGACTTCTCTAAGGAGTTAGTAGGAAAAGACCCTGGAGAACTAGCCGACAAACACAAGTTTCTATTTAAAAAGAAATGGTGTTTGGAAAGAAAGTCTCATAAAAAAACATTATATAGATACTGAGTCAATTCTGAAAAAGATTTATAAGAGTATAAAATTACCAGACATTCTCTCTGTTCAGTTTTTATCTCAAACTGAAAATCAAACAACTTAATATCCCCCCCAAATAAAACTGAAAAAGAAGATTCTGTAGCCAAATGCCATCAAGAACACTGCAAGCTGCATTCTTACTCATAAACTTTAACATGCATGCTCATTTGTGGGTATATATGGCTTGTCCCTGTTTTTGTATTTCTCCCTGGAAGTCATGCTAGTCAAGATGGCCTCAATTGATGCAAAGCAACCCATAGAGCATAGTCCTTCTACACTGATCTTCAAGTTTAATGATTCTGTGCAAGGTAGAGATGGCCATTCTCGTGTGCTGCAGATGTCTACAAATGTTGGCAACCACTATTTCATAGATAACTGATTGTTGATTGCCTCCTTGTGAAACTTGAAGATGTCACTGAATTTTCTTTAGTGAAATTTATATTTAATAGTGTAATTTCATTGAATGACATGCTAACTGGTGTCTTTAAAATAATACAGGGTTTTCACAACCTGTTAATAATATATTTCAAGAAATAGTACAATTGGATATAAATCTCTTCAGCACATACTATCATTTGCTTTCCTCTTCTTCCTACACTGAATCCATGATACTTAGGAGCACTGCATATATTATCATCTTTATCACCCCTTACAGAATTACTATTCCTCTGGACTTCTCTTTTTTTTTTTTTTCTCCCAGGCAGTATGACATTGCAGAAATGACCCACTCTGCTGTAACTCAGAACCTTCTTGCAAGTTCTAGTGCCAAATATGTGAACAAAAATGACAGTGTGAGCAGAGATCTGCAGAGCATGGTATACATTCAGATCATGCAGTTAATTCTGAAATTATTTATCCTTTCTCTATATAGTTTGCATATGACTGCAGATAAATAGACCAGAATTTGCAGGAGTGGTTATGCTAATGTATTTATTTTGCTCTGAAAATATTTCCCCTCAACATTTCTGGTAAGATGTAGAAGATAGAGGGAGAAGAATCAGTTTTGTATATTTTGAGATGTGAAGTTTTGTCTCATGTCACAAATAAATGCTAAAACAGATGGCTAATTTGTCACAGGGGTGTACATATTTTTGGATAGACACACACACACACCCCCTCAAGTACACAAGATTACTAAAAAAGTGTTTATAATTTTAAATATTAAATCTGTGAATTCCAAAGAAGCTTAGACTTACTGCAGTAATCAACCCCCCCCAGTTCCCTTTTATCTTGGAAAACCATGAGATGAAAATGCAGAACAGAGTTATGTGGCACAAAAATGTACCAGGACACATCAGCAGTGAAGAGTTACATCCTATAATTGCTTTTGTGAAGAGTGTACCCAATAATTTTTTAAATAAAAAATGTTTTCCTGTTTCATTAAATTATACAAAAATGACGTCTGTTCTTGAATCCCTGAAAACAATGGAATTTTCTCATTACTAATACAAAAGTCAACATCAAGCCAAAGGGAATATTCATCTGGATATTTGCTGATCTGAACCCAATTGAAACTTACAATGTGCAAAATATCACATTATCCTATTTCTGGAACTGTGCTTATATACAGTAATAGCCCCCCTGAAATACGTGCAAACTGGGCAGAAAAAAATTACTTCAGAAAGTTAATTTCCTATATTTTGCCTGGAATGTTGAAGACTTAAGAATCCAGCACCAAGCAGATTCTTATTTTGGATGCTGCTCTATAAATAGAAATAGAAAATGAAATTTTAGTTCACTGGTTTACTTGGGTGTTTCCTTCTGTGTGATGCTGAACAGCCTGAAGAACGGACAGGCCGTGGAGGAGATTAGATACATGACCAACAAATCTTGCAGAAGCAGCCAAGGGAACTAAGCAAATGAGGCAGAGATGAGAAAGGCCAAGGAAGCTAAAAGATTATGTTGGGATAGTAGGGTGACTTAATGAGAGCATCTCTAATAAAACGCAAATAACTGAAAGTTATTTTCAGAATGTGAAAATGTTCCTATATAGCCATTACGTAAAAAAAGCATGAAAATTTTTGCATTTAATTAGTTCACTTAAGAAACTATTTAAGAAGTTCAATTATTTTGCTTCATAAAATAGTCCACAACAGCCTAAACCACAGCAGGAAATACAGAGTCACTTATTTTTTAATTGCTGAAAAAGCTTACTTGTGGCAATTTATAATCTATGACAACTCATGATTTATGAGATAATTTATAAAATCCCATATTTCAGTGCAAGACAGTAGCCTTTACTAGATGTTAATGAATTAAATAAGGAACTAAATACAGTGTATTTATGCATTGCAAATTTTGGGAGAGGAGACAAAGGTAAAAGTCAGAAAAAAAGGATTTTAGAAAGTTTTTTTTTCACTCATTCTTGCAACTTTATATATGGCAAAATTAAAGACCTCCAAAGTTTTTGTTTTAAACTATAATGCAATATGACACTGGTGTTCTGTCATGTTATATTGAGCTTCCTCTCAAAACTTCTAGTAAAGAAGCAAGAGCTTGATATCATAACAGTTATGTATGTTGTCACAAGGGAATGGAGATAGAAACAGATATCTTGTTTTGGCTCTAAGAAGAAGACAGTAATTTCCAATAAATACGGAGGGTCCTGACTTAATACCTATTTTTATCCCCTGATTTCTTTACTTGTCATTAATTAAGTTTCATTTACATACTCAAGGAATTTTGGAAGTGCTCTGTACAACAGCCTGTTTCAGAAAATTTGCACCCCATCAAAGCTGCCAGCAGCCATTGCTTTTATAAATATTTGCATGAATAATTAGAATGAAATCATTACTTACTGAGAAGTCCATTTTATAAATCTATCCAGCTGATAATTCAGTTTTGGGACCCTTTCTATTTTTTAAATACTCCTAAATTTCAGAAGAAAACAAAACTAAAAGGTATTTTGATGAATTCTTGAGCATAGATTTTTGTCATTATGTTCCTTTCGGGAACCTAATTTTTTAAAGACAGAACATTTATGTACCTGTATACAGGCATGGAATATACATGATCAAAGAGCCCCTTGTTTACTGGGTTTTTTTTCACTTGGAATGCAGCAAAACAAAGTCTTCAAGAAAGACTCATCGTGAACTAACTTAATTCTCAGACTTGACCCTGTATGACTGTCAAGGGTGAAAGAGTCCAGATTTAGATGTCTAACTTTTACCAGAGGTGTACTATAATTTTCTCTTTTTTTTTTTTTTGTAGTCTTCTTCTGAATGCAGATGTGTGAGAGTTGTTTATATTTTTCTATTTATACATTCTTAGTAAAAGTTTTTATACAGTTAGTTTCAGAGCCTGGGAGATAGGCAGTGATCTTGGAGAGCCCAGTACTGGTTCATTGTACATTGAGGGATGTGAAAGATGGAATTTATCACTAGAAATATTTTTGTAAGTGTCCTGGGTTGCAAAGTAAAACTGTGCCCAAAAGCATGTATTCTGTTACCATCTCCATGAACTGTTGAAACCAGGTGGGGCAGTATTCCCTCTGGGTTATCTTCTGTTAATGGCCCATCAGTGCCCTGCCCATGACTCACAGATAATGCACACCTGGACTATCTCCTGTTAATGGGCCCATCAGTGCCTTATCTCAGAAATCACCATCCCATTGAGGCCCGGTGGTGTAGTGGTTAAGCACACGGCACAGTAATTGCCGGGGCCCGGGTTCGATTCCCGGTCGGGGATACTCCCCGGGCAGGCAGAGCTCGTTAGCCCTGCAAGGGGGCAATNAGTCCATCCTGGATATAAACTGAGATTTTGAAAACCATAGTCAGCCTTCTCCCACTGGATATCCAGAGGATGAGTGCTACATACCTACCACTGGGCCTTCTGAGGAAGACCAGACCTTTCTCCAGGATCACTGCTCCAACAGAACCACATCCATCACTTCAGGAGGACTGCAGCCACCAGCTTTTCAGACTGCCACTGCTACCCTGACTATCAGGGCATCAGGTTGTATCTGACTCTGTCAGTTTAAACCAGTCTTTCTCCTGCCTTGTTTTATATACATATATATGTGCATATATATATATTAGTAAATAACTGTTATTCCTGTTTCCCATATTTTTGCCTGAAAGCCCCTTGATTTCAAAATTATAATAATTGGGAGGGAAGGGGGTTGCATCTTCCATTCCAAAGGGAGGCTCCTGCCTTCCTTAGCAGATACCTGTCTTTCAAACCAAGACAGTAAGGCAGCCACATTCAACCTTAACCCCATAACTATTTGTGCACAATATAAAAAACCAAAAAAACAAATATTACTCATATATGGTCATACTTTGTCAGATAAACTAAATCAAGATAAATCTCTGACCACTTTTATTGACAATGACCATTTCTGAGTACCTTCAGAACTCAGAGAAATGTGCATGTTTTTCAGCTGTGGGAGGAAAATAGACAGAAAATATGAATGTATTCCAAATTCACAAATACGTGTGAGGTTCATCTCCTCTTACAATTTTAAAGGCTTTACTTTGTAAAGAAAGCATCCATAACACCCTTTAGCACCTCTCACTTGGTGATCCATGATCAAAATTAGAAAGAGATTAGCAAGGTACAAATCATTCCAGACAAACATGAATACTTTGTTTTGATAAAGCAATGAAACCAGTTGACGAGGGGAATGGAGTAGATGTGATATATCTAGCTTTCATTAAAGCATTTGATATAGTGTCAAACGAAATCCTGCTCACAAAATTAATTCAAATTGGCATGGATATGAACACTGTCACACAGAATGAAAACTTGCTGAAGGACTGCAAACAGTGCACTGATAAACGGCAATATATTCAGCTGAATTTACAGCATGTAAATGAAATTCAGAGATAATACTAAATTCATTTGGGAGGTGTTATGAAAACCTCCAAGGAAAGAGATTAGTAATATGCACATAAAATATCAAAATGTTTCACAGTTCCATAAATTTTGAGATCAGCAGGAGCTATAATGATCATTTAGTCTGACCTCCTGCATAACACAGACCACAAAATTTTAACAAGTGATTTCTATATAACTTTAGAATGAGTAAGGCTCTGTATTTGAGAAATAAATCTAGTGTCAGTTTTAAAACTTTACATTTTAGAGAATTTATCATGACCCTAGGTACATTGTTTCAATGACTTATTATCTTTACCAGTACTAAAAGTAATTGCACCTTATGTGAGTGCACCTTATGTCAGACCAGAGATGTTTCACCTGGATACAGTTAAGAATATATAACCTATAGCAAGGATATCAAATAGAAAAGAAGCCTTGCAAAACACAATATGAAAAAGCCTTTGGGATACTGAATTGTAACTTTAATTGGAATTTGACCTTTCCACTTGCCACAAGTGCATCATGACAAGCATTTTGAGCTGCAGAGATGAGTCATAGACCAAATATATGATCTGATTTGTGATGTATAGTTTTGTGTCAGTCACTGAATGTAGAGGTAGGTACTTTGGAACCAGTTGCTTCTGCATGGCAGTTTTAGATTAGGCAGGAGTGTTCTGTCTCATCCCCACTCCCTGATTTGCATAGCACAGCAATATCAGAACACAAAAAGGATTTCCTTTCACATGGCTTTGGACAGGAAGATGGATGCAGTCTGAAGGGGTTTGAGTCTGCGTAACAGTGATTCTGGAGTTATGCTTTAGAACAAATCCAGTGTGAGCATCAGGTCCCCAACATCAATGGCTTTGCTGTATGTGTTAAACCTCTTGTTTCACTCCACCAGCTAATGCAGATATTCTTGCAGAAATATTGACTCTGGGCCACAGTTCCAAGAAAAATTAAGTTTAGGGATTAAGCCGTGATTCATTCACTTGACTGTTATACACATAATTAGCTTTTCAGCTTGTATAATAGGGTATATTTCCATGTGCAGCTACACACACCAGCAACAGCAAGTATTATTTCAAGTGTTATCAGTGATATAACATCATAAGAAAGTTCAGGAGAGATGTTTTGTTTGAATGTCTGTATAAACTTTTTGGCAATGAGGTGTGATTCCTTTGTCAAAATGACAGCTAAGGAAACTGTGGCTCCCAAACCATGTAAGGCACTTAAAGCTCACCTGGACAAGAGACACAGTAAGAAGCAATATTTCAGTGTCATGGAAACAGAATGAATTACTAGTTGGAAGGGTTCTTTCCCTATCTATGATTTTCTTGAGTACATATGTTCATAATTAAATATTAATCTATTTCACCAGTGGGTAATAGGAAGCTGTAATGCAGCAGTGTAAGCCAGGCAGTTTAGGCACCATACAGCCACTCACCCACTCCCCCACCAACAGGATCAGGGAGAGATTTGGAAAGGTAAAAGCAAGAGAACTTGTGGGTTGATATAAAAACAGTTTAATAAGGAAAGTAAAAGCTGCAAACACAAGCAAAGCAAAATAAGGAATTAAATCACTGCTTCCCTTGGGCAGGTAGGTGTTCAGGCATCTCCAGGAGAGCAGGACCCCATCAGAGGTAACAATTATTTTGGAAGACAAATGCCATCACTCCAAATGATGCCCCCTTTCCCCTTCTTCCCCACACTTTATATACTGAGCATGATGCCATATCATCTGGAAAATCCCTTTGATCAGCTGGGGTTACCTGTCTTGGCTGTATCTCCTCCCAGCCTTCCATGTCCCCTCAGCCTCCTTTTCAGGGTGTCAGTACAAGCAACGTCCTTGGCTCTGTGAAAGCCCTGCTTAGGAATAAAAAACCCTCTATATTATCCACCCTATTTCCCGCACAAATCCAAAACACAGCCCTATAAGAGGTACTGTGAAGAAAATTAACTCTATCCCAGCCAAAACCAGTAAAGTGGTTCATTTTCTTTAGACAATGTGCAATAAAGTATTTCAGTGCTTAAACTTAGGAAAAACTAAACACATTTAAACATATTTTTTAACTTAACACATTTTTTACTTCAGTCTTTTTCCTACTGCTTAGCTATTACTTAAGCTCAATAAATACCTGGCTATGTACTACACCTCATATCAACTAAAATATTTTTTGTAGGATAGGACAGAAGTTTTCTAAAACAAATTATAAATATATATTATGGGTTCCAACACGAGATAAGAGAACATCAAGTACGCCAAATCAATGCAAACGTTTTGAGTCTTTGTCGATATAAACCATTTTCTTCTTAATTCTTCCCAGGAGCTGATTGGAAGTCAACTATCAAATATCAGTAACAAGAGTGATAAAATGAAGTGAAATACTGAGGAGATGTGAAAATGAAGTAACACACAGTGCACTAGTGAGAGTAGAAGCAAATAAGTCAGAATAGAATTCGCAGGTAAAAATATACCATTCTTTCTAAAGAGCTGAAAAAAAAATCTGATATTTTTCTCAATCTGATAGATCAATTTCAAGCAAAAGAAGTCTGGGTCAGATTAGTTTTATCTCGTTATAAATATCTGGCCAACTTAGGCTTCTTTTTCAGACAGCTAAAAGAAATACACATTTTCAAGGCACAGTTCACCTACTGTTGAAGCAGAAGTCCAAAACCTGAAATGAAGTGCTACTTAAAAATGCCTATTTCTTTTACAGACTGCAAAAAGAATTCAGCTACTCTAGAGAGATTTGCATTTTGCTGAATGGACTTTCTCTTTTGTAGCAGCGTGATCAATGCAAAAAAATAAGCAAATAAGGAACTCCCTTTATTTTTGATGATGTTTAATAAGTAAATAACTGAAATATTACAATTAAAAATCTGTTTTGCTGCTGATTCTTGGACTCAGATTTTGCAACCATTGTGGGAATACTGACAGCTTTAAACCAAGAAACTAAGAGCAAAGGATAGGGAAGCCTGGTGACACCTTCTTTGGATAATACTACTTCTGTTTTCATTTGATCTAACAAGTATTTATATTCTTGCTAAAGCAACCTACTATCCATTAAAATGTTGATAAGGCATGTAAACAGACATGAACAATCAAGGAAAAATTACCAAAAGTACATAATTTTATGCTGTGATGTCCAATAGCTCTTTTCATTTTCTATCATAATCAGAAATATTAATACTAATCTGAAAACTTTTACTATATCTGTATTTTATTAATATTTGAAATATTTTTCCACATTTTGAAATATCAGTTGCTAGAGTTTGCTACATGCTTGGCTTCATCAAAAAGTTACTGAAGATAAATATTATCTAAGAAAATCTTTAGCTAAGTTGTTTAATGAAAGTAAGTTCCTGCTTTTTACTGTGGAGTTTATTTTGTGAGCAAATATTTTATTTCAATGTGACATTTTAAAGGTGACATTTTTTGCATGAGGCATCTTTCAGACTTATTTCTGAAATTCACAGTTAGAAGTTTTGTAAACTTCAAGGATTCATCTTAGCTGACATTCATATGAACTGCTACCACTCTTGGTAGAGTGTACTGAATGTTGTGCACTGCTTCTTAAAATAATAAGTAAAAGCTGTGGTGTGCCATCCATTCATTTGCTTATGAGACAGTGTCTCAGTATATTTTTCTATCACATTCCTTAAGAAAATTAAACATGCCTTGGTGATACTCTGTTAGCTTCTTCAACCCATGTCTTAATTGCAAAGGGCTTTAATAAGGCATAAGCTGCAGTACTGAGATATCTACAGTTTGAATTTTTTCTTACTTTATCTCAGAGAAGATATTTTCAGTATTTTAATCTATTTTTACCTTCATGGCTTTGAAACAATACATTTTAGAAAGGGGAATGGGAACAGACATAATCAAAAAGAATTTGTTAAAATTTCTCAAGATGTATACATTGAGAAGGAAGCCATATATATATTATTTGTACTATACTAATTTGCAGATATCTGTAAATGTAATTTTAAGACTTTTGATGAAGCTGTAGAATTCTTTGTACTGAACATTAAATTTCTACTTTGCGAATAAACTCTTTACTAACTTGTTCACAGTAAAGGTACTAAACTAGAAAGTTACGGGAAGAAAGTAGTTTTGTACTGGTGCCTTCACTTTGTTCCTCAGATTTGTTGTCTTTCACATTTGTATTTCCTCATGGTACAGATCATTCTGATAGTTTTCTCCCACTCACCAACCCAAATGTCCACTAGTGCATTAATAATCCACTGCCTTGTATATTGATGTCAATAATTACACAATTTAAGGCTACTAATTGTCTTGGTTTAGAAGACAGGTATCTGCTAAGGAGGGCAGGAGCCTCCCTTGGAATAGAAGATGTAACCCCCTTCCCTCCGAATTGTTATAATTTTGGAATCAAGGGGCTTTCAGGCACAGATATGAGGAGCAGGAATAACAGTTCTTTACTAACAGATATATATAACAAGGCAAACAAGCAGCAGTAACTGTGGCAGTGATAGCAAACAGAGCAGAGCCAGAGCAGCCTCTCCCGGGGAGCAGGGCGGGTGCGATGTTCCCCCGCGGCTGCAGGGGGTGCTGCGGAGCGAGCTCGGCACCACGCGGTGATGGCGGAGGGGAAGTCACTGCACAGACCCTGTGAGGGCAGAGGGACCTCGGGAACAGCAGGCTGGAGCAGGAGAGATGGATCCAAATCCCGCGTTGTGGATGAGATGTACCAAACTCCGGAGCTGCAGCAGGNGAAGCGGCGAGCAGCATGGCCTCTGTCTCTCCCCTCCGGATCCCCGAGCACACTGAGCCAGGCTGTGCCTGCTTCCCGTCTCGAGTTCCAATCTCGCGCGGCCTCTCTGCCCAATGAGAAGCTCAGGCACAGAGGGCAGCTGGCTGGACCCTCCCCTGTGGCCAGGTCCCTTTGTTTTCTCTTAAGTGCCCAGCAATTTGTTCCTTAGCAACACAACATGGGGAAAAATTCCTTTTAAGGAAAAAGAAAGAACAGGGAACTTCTAAAACCCCAACACTAATTTAAAATGTCAACCATTTAATGGCTTTCATATGATGAAGACAATGATCTTTAACAAGAAATTAATTAGGAATTTTTGGGAGAAATATGAGTCTGATAGGTTTATTTATACATTTTGCTTCTCATGGAATAAATAAGTTGCTCAGGAGTAATGTGGTTTTTTTCTCTCAGCTAAGTCCCAATATAATCTAGTTTCTGTTAATGACACATTTTCCTTTTCCGTTTCCTTTTCCTTTTCCTTTTCCTTTTCCTTTTCCTTTTCCTTTTCCTTTTCCTTTTCCTTTTCCTTTTCCCATTTGTCCTGACTGCAAATCCAGAAGACCTTGCCTCAAAGGGATGGGTATCCTAAGAGAAAAATTTAACTTACCTTTATCTGACATGTCAAAAATTTAATGAAACTGTATAAAAAAACTTTCTGTACACTTCATATCTATAAGACAAACCAAAACATGTCTTGGGAAAGCCCTCCTTTGTTCTCTCCTAGAATTCCTGTCTCATATCTCTTGAAAAGTCTATGAGTATGATTCAAATTACAGCGGCTGCTTCCTTTGAAACAGGGACATAAAGTTGTTCAGTGGTATAGAGAATATTATCTAAAGAGTTGTAAAAGTTCACATAATCCTACTTCTGCTGCTATGCTACATGCTTTCACATTAGCCTGTTCTCCCTTTTGTGCAGCCAAATTTATTGGCACAGTAAGGTGAGGTGGAAGGAGTCACAGCGAGGCTGGAGGGGTAGAATACAGACAGCAGTGATTCAAATTCTGGTCTCTGGTTGGGGAATCACAATGTGCAGCAATTTAAAAAGGATTCAGCATGACCAAGACTACAGTGAAGGTGAATTAATCAAAATTAAAATACTGATGCAGCACATGGGAGATCATTGAGACTCAGATGATGCATAGTTGTTAAAATGCAGTAATGTGACCATGACTCTGGCTGTATGCTCTTCTCAGTAAAATGCCCTGAATTTCTTGACAATAAAAAATGATTAGTGTTGTAATTTTAACATTTTGCAACAATCATATAAGAAAAACGAAGGAATGAAATCTTATTTTTGTACAGGCTGTACTTTTTATCTTAGGTCCTTATAATAAACTGAATTTCATGTCCAGATTCAAAATGAAGCTGTATGAGTTTCCTTAGGTTTTGTTCCTTGTTCAGATTATGTTATTATTCTTAGGGAAGACTGATATGTATGTAGTGAAGTAAAAATAATAATGGTGAGTTTTTGACACCTAATGTTCCAAAGAGGATTTTTTTTGTGTGTAACACAGTTTTTGGTTCCTTTAATATTTATAGTATGTACACTTATTCTGTGCTGCAAACAGCAAGAGGAGGAACAATCCAAAGGTTCAGTCCTTAATCTGTGTTATTTCTGCTCTTCCACATTTTGACAACTTGGCTAATTCACTTAAGACAAGGAAACAAAGACATATTTGTGCTTAACTGGGAAATCATATTTCAGGTTCCGACACATGCAAATATTGGTCAGAAGCGCAATAGCAATATGCGGGGAGGATACATTAATTTAGCAAAAGCATAAAATAAAATGGCATGTTTAAAATCTTGTTTCCTTTCCTGTGATTAGCTGCAGATTGCAATTTTGTGTGAAATGATTCTGTGAGACTACCCATCTAGCTAGGATCACAGCTATAAACCAAGCTGTAGACTTCTTAATTCTTTTCAGAGCGAATGGTTTCAGCTATATTTAACAAAACACCACTTTGAGCTGAGTGGGATCAAACTGATGTCACATGGATATCAGAGGGGAATAAATTAGTCAAAGTTGCTTTGACGTAGGAGAAGAACCAGTTCTACCAATATGAAAAAAATAAGTGAGATTCATGGATAAAGGAGAGAGAACTGTCAGGTGCCTGTTTACACAAGTGAGTGTCATGGATTCCCAGGGTCCTAAACCCTGTGTGAAACGACAGTGGTGTAAAACACAGAGATTTTGTTATGAAGAAGAACTGGAAAGCAGAGCTTCCATCACAATGATATGAAGTCAGGCGCCCTCACGGTCACTACCTTTTGTAACCCACATGAATCCTTCTAGTATGGTGTGACAGATATCCCAAAGATGAGATAATGGATGTGGAATGATGGGGGTGGTGAATGATGATCTGCACCTCCTATGCCCGTTGATGTCAGTGGGAGATGAGAATGCTCTGGTACTATAACATTTGGGGAGCTAAATGATTAGATTGTAAAAAAGATGGATCCTACCTGCTCTTTTGCAAAGACACTGTATGTGGGCATGACTTGGCAGTGGGTTTTTGAGAGATTTCAGAGACAAGCTGGAAAAAGCAATTTCTTTCTAACCTGTCTTCAACTGTAATAGTAACTCCATTTCTAAATGGGAACTTCTGCAGTTCCCAGGAGAAAAGAATGTAAATATGAGAAATGTTTATGGTAAGGTGTTTGCCTGTACCAATCAAAGATCTCCTCTCTGTTCTTGTTGTGAATTCCATGCTGGTACTGGGGACAGATGAGAGAGACATGATGAGGATCGCAGCTCCTGGAGCTGCTGGTAGAAGCTGCTGATCTCTCTCTCTCTCAATCATCTTTTTATTAATATCTATCTACTTATCTATCTATAAATAAAGCCTTCTGATCATCCATCTATGAACACGGAGTGATTTGTAGACCAGGCCCTCAAAATAGGGCCACATCTTTTCTACAACTGTACTAGGAAATTTAATCTAACATCTTGTATTTATGCCCTGGGCATAAATAAATTTGTCATCTGCCCTCATAGACTCAAAGCTAATTTTGAAAAATTGTTTGATCCGCAGGTTCTGAATGGCAGATCTTTACAAACAATAATACATTTGTAGAGTTATAGGAGGGTGCTAAATTCAACCAGTTCTTTGCAGTTTTAATTTTAGTCTTTCTAATTTTATTTTTATCTTTAAATTAATTGTATATTAATTAATCATTATAGTAACAAAAAAAAAAGTTCACTTTTTTCCCATATTTTTCACCTCACTTTAATACGTCAGTCCAAAGAGAATAATTTTAGTTATTTTAATGAATATTCTGAAAGGGAATGATTTATCTATGTGAACCACACACATAGCTAAAACTCCTGTGACAGACTTTGAACTTACATTGTCTTTGCTTTGTTCTTTAGGAACACAAGCACATACACACACTCACACACTCTCTCTCAAATATTTCACACAATAAAAAAAAAGTTATAATAGAAACAAGGCAGCTCCTTGGAGAGTTGGTCATTGTAAGATCTAGTGGATTAAGAATACTCAATTCCCAGCTCTTTAGAGAAGTATTTCTCAACCTAGGAGTGTTACCTCCTGGAGAGGAGTGCAAGTAAATCCCTTAAAAAAATTATTTTTTTTCTTCTTTCCTCTTTGTTTTCAGTTGAAACTCAGCAAAAGCTAAGTCATAAAGGCTCACCATGTGAAGAAAATGAGGACGTAAGCAAGTTAAAAGGAAAACCAAAGCAATATGACAGACAGAGCTGGATATTTTGTGCCTTGCAATTTGTGACATCAAACAGTGTTTGGAGTTTATTTTTCTCTATCACCGTCTGTTAAAACTCATGAACTGATTGCTGATTTGCTCTTCGTAGAATTGAAGTTAACAAGTTTAGACTGTCCTATTGTAAAATGAAATAGATGTGTATCCTTATATTACTTACTATAGACTTGTACATAAAGGTGTATTAATTTTTCTCAAATAAATATAACATCAGACAAGCATAGAACTAAGCAATGCTAATTTCTATTTTAGCTAATAGTTTGTGTTCACATTAAAAATTCCATTTGAGCAAATTCTTTCCATTTTCTATAACCTACCAGTGAGTTCATGCCTAAAAGAGTTCATTTAAATGCAGCAAAAGGTGGCACTATGGAGATCTTCATAAGTATAGTTTAAAAGATTTCTGATTGATACACTGTGATATGGAATTTCACTACACACTACTTTCCCTCATGGAACAGCACTGCTTTCCACATAAACCACACATTGTTTGATCTTGTTCATGACAACATGCGTGTTGGTAACCCAGGAAGATACATTAGAAGTAGAAAAATATAACCTGCAGTAACAACTGTTGAATAATCAAAAAATGTAAAGATATCTTATAATTAAGGAATATTTACCCTCAATAGTACCCTCTGGCGTAAAAAAAAAGTATTTGGTGCCGGACACACAGGTACTTAAATAATAAAACAGTAATTTAATATCCACAGAAGAACCTGAAATTCCGTGTATTTACTTAACATTTACATACTTAACTCGTCTGTGCTTTACACTATAGTTTGGCTTCCTGGCTGAAAATCCTAAATTAAGAACCACATAATCAGTATAAGTTCTTCCCCCATTCTATCTACCACACCTGTACTTTCTGTAACAGACTTCTACTTTATCAGGGTAATTTTGGAAGGACTAGTTTTCAAACATATTTTCCAAAAAATGCTTTGGATATTTTTAATGTGAATATTCATTATTTTCATTTCATGTCTTTATTACATTTCTGTTAAAGGGAGAAAGAACAGCTACAAATGCAACCCATCCACAGGTGCAAACCTGTGTTGAGGGAAATACATTTTAAAATCTTCACATTTCAGTCAAATAAAAGATATAATTGGCCTTGATTACTGCTTGTGCTGAACCACTTTCTTTTCCTTCTTGAATAGTCCCTGTATTTATATGTACTTATTCATAGTTTGTCTAGTGAGAAAGCATCTAAAAATAGCAAACCTCAGAAATTCTGATTACTGCCTTAACAATTTTCTGCATTTGTATTCATATACATGCTTGTTCTGAATTCATGATCTTGGAAACAAAAGTTTCATGACCTAAGGGAGACAAAAGTTTATTTGTGACACTTCCTCTGATTGTATTTCAGTTGGTGTCAACACTACTAAGTTTTCATTTCACAAGCATTGCTGTAGTCACATTTGTATCCTAACACTTACACCAGGATATGTTGAACCTTTGATCCCCCTCAGAATTAGTATCCTAAAGATAACAATGAGGGGTTTTTTTGTTTTGTTTTGTTTGGTTTTTTTTTTTTTTTTTTAAACTAACTGTAATAAGTTGTTCCTATCTTCTCTTCCTCTTAAAAAAAAACAAACCAGCTTCTCCCAGGTGGGGGATATATGATCAGAAACAGAAAATTGCCTTTTTAGTGACCTGCTCTAGGAAGATATAATGTCTCAAGAAACAAATTACAAAATCTCACAGATTATTAGTCAAGTTTTCAGCTGGGTAATAGATGGACATAGGGAGAGGCTAGTGAGTGAACTTAAGAGAAAGCTGTTTGCATACAGGAAGGAAGGGGACAAATAACATTTTCTTCTAACGTGAGAATGGGAAACATTTTATATAAAAATATCAGAAGAATATGCTAAAATTGGAAGAAATGCAAAGGAAATTAATTTTACATTAAAAACTGCAAGACTTTCCAGCCCATCCCTCAGCAAAAATCAGCCTCTCCAAGTTTATATACTGGCATGATATTCTGTATGGAATATGCCCTTGGCCAGTTCAGGTCAGCTGTCCTGTATTTGTTCCTTCCTTTTTTCCTGGCTTTTTGTGCACCTGTTCACTGTCTGAGCATGGGAAACTGAACAGTCCTTGACTGAAGATAAGCACTACTGAGCAACATCCTTGTGTTTTCAACATTATTCTCATAATAAGTCCAAAACACTACACTGTACCAGCTCCTAGGAAGAAAATTAACTCTATCCCAGATAAAATCAGGACACATCCACTGGAACTTTCCTTGAGAAAAATAAAGACATTAATGCATTTAATGACATTAGGCCATGGTAGAATGTAGCTATAGAAAGCAAAATTAATCTTGTTTTTTCATGTGTTTTCAATTCAACAGGAAAATAAGGCTGCTGTTATGTATTAATAATGTCTTGTGTGGAAGAATATGCAAAGCTGATAATGCATATTAAGGCAAGACTTACTCCATCTTTTACAGAAAGTCAGGTTAGGAGCATGATCTGGAACTATAATGAAAACCTGCCAAGTAATGTACACTTTATGCAGAACAGTAAATTGAAAAGAAATCTTTAGGAAATAATTTGTCTAACTCTTTGCTAGATTTTGGATTGTTAAGAAGATTTTGTAACAGGTTAAATTTTTGGATCAGTAATGCAGGTCACAATAAAAATTCATGCAGATATATGTATATATACACACATGTGTAATCAGAAAACAGAAGAAAATACAGACTTCCATGAATAACACCAAGTACCAATTCAATGTGTATTTCAAGGAGGATGAAAGCAAAGTACTGTTTAAGGTAAAAGAAAATTTGCCTACAGATTGTAATATCAAGTTGCCGTTCAGCTGAACCACCTTTGACCATAGCATGAAGCTGAGTCAGGGGAGATTTAGGCTGATGAAAAGGTTTTTCACCCACAGGATGGTTGGGCACTGGAAGAGGCTCCCCAGGGAAGTGGTCACAGCACCTGCCTGGCAGAGTTCATGGGGTGTTTGTACAATGTTCTCAGGCACATGGTGAGCCTCTTGCGGATGGTGCTGGGCAGGGCCAGGAGTTGGACTCTGTGATCCTTGTGGGTCCCTTCCAACTCAGCATATCCTATGATTCTAAGATTTAAGTATCTGTGTATAAAATATGTTTTGGCAGACAAGCATGTTTTTCTCTATTATTTTTAGGTATTGTTTTAATAATTTTTCTTTGGCTTCCACCCTTATCAAGCTGTTCATATTTTTCTGTACTTTTTGTACTTTTATGAATAGAATAAATATATCCTCCTTCTTTTCTGTCACTGTATGCCATTTTCTATTTGGACTTCTCTTTCAGGTCCTCTTTTAATTTTTTTTTCATATTTTTGTCTGTAGTTTATCCATGTTTTGTCTGTATTTCCTCACTCTGAAACTTTTTGTCTTCATTATAATTTTTGCCAGGTTGATAGCTGGTTCAGCTTCCATGGTTGCCTTCATCATATTACAGATCTCATACAAAGTGAATTGTACTTGCAAATATTCTTATATTTTCCCATAGTTACCACAGCAGGCAAGTACCCAAATTTGTGCTTGTAGAGATGCATGCACTTAAAAATAAGCAAACAAATGTCTTCCGGTGGATCTATGACAGCTCAATTAACAGGCAATTATTCAGATTGTACCTTATTTTCGTTCTTATAAGAATCAGCCTCACAATGAAATTATACATCACTCTTTGAGTAAACATAGACTGTCTGCCAAATCTGCCTTGCATAAAGATAATGCCTAGAACTTCATCTATCATTTTTCAACTTCCAGTGGTTTCAGTATTTACATTGATAATAGCAGCTGTTTTTTGTGAGATCTGTTTCAATTTTGCACTTATTTCACTGCTTTCTTCATGCCCTTAAAGGGACTAAAGATTCTTTCTAAAAAAACCAAGTGACTTTCTGTGTCCAGGAACAAGCTTCAGCCATAGGCAATCTATGACTCCCAATGGTTTTGGTTTATTTTTCTGACCCTTTTCACTGTTTTTTTTATTTACAGAAAACAGTGAAAATCCTCCTTGACTGGGTGAATTCTCAATTATTTTCATGAAATTTACCAACAAATAAATAAAATACACTAACAAACAACTTCAGAAATGCAGTCTCTTCTCACAAGGAAATTAGGATGACTAACTTAGAGGTGATTACCACTTTGGACACAGATCCACAAAATGTAAATATTCATCTCCTGCCGTACAAAGGCCCCATAAGTGAACAAAAATGGGAAAATAGTATTTAGCTCTTTATAAATGATTGTGCAAATGGAAGAAGGGTTTTGTGCAAATGAAGAAAACAGATTATGTATCTGCAACTCTATGATCTATACCTGTTGCTTGTTAGGAAATGTCCTCTGTAAGCCATATGAGGAGCAGCTGAGCAAGCTGGGGGTGTTTAGCCTAGAGAAGAGGAGGCTCAGGGGTGACCTTATCACTCTCTACAACCACCTGACAGGAGGCTGTAGCCAGGCAGGGGTCAGCCTCCTCTCCCAGGCAACCAGCGACAGGACAAGAGGAAATGGCTTCAAGCTGAGGTTCAGGATGGACATCAGGAAGAATTTTTTTCATGGGAAGGATGGTTAGGCATTGGAACATGCTGCCCTGGGAGGTGGGGAAGTCACCATCCCTGGAATTGTTCAAGAAATGACTGAATGTGGTGTTCAGTCAGAGGTTGGACTCAATGATCTTGGAAGTATTTTCCAACCTTAATGATTCTATGATTCTATATCATGTTTTCTGGTACAAATGGAATTTATTGTATTTCAATGCTGTCTTGAATTATGCTTGATGGAAATATAATCTTTAGAGAGATTTTTTTCATAAATGCAAGCACTGATTTCTTTCTGACCTGCAGTAACAGAGCAAGGGATTTATTCAACTACATGCCTTCCTTCTAGTATTGTGATAGATTTTGTAACTTACCAAGACAAAATGCATGCCGAAATCCGCAAATGAATTCATTCAGTCTTGTTTACAGCCCTTAAATGACTGGGAAAATGGTTTATAACACTAAGACTAGCATTTTTCTATTTTATTAGTGGGCATTGCAAGATTTTTGTGACTTTCACCTTAGCTGACAGATTGCAGGCAGTCTCTGAGAATTTTAATGCCTACTTATTTATTTAATTTATTTATATTGCTACTAAAAAATAGTTATTGTAGAGATTTAATTTATTTGTTTGGTCTTGCACTTTTCAGATTGTTCACTGGAATAGTTTTATGTTATGTGTCCCTGTGTATATTCAAAACTGAAGCTGTGGATAAATTTGAGTTTAAGTGCATAGACAAAATTATTAATCATAGCTTACTTGTATCTTAAAAGACAAAGATTTTTTTTTAAAGATATCAGCATTTTTGGGTGCAAATATGAGACAATCAGAAAACACTTGATTCTTAGAAGCTGGACATTGAGCATACTCAAGGGGAGTCCCTGTACAGTGTCAGGATTAGAGTTATCTCAAAATATCATTCTGCACTGTCAAAAAGAATTTATTTATTCATTACATTTTTCAGCTGAAAAGGTATAAGAAAATTCCAAATAAAGCTTGGCAGATGGCGAGGAAATAATCTGAGAAGTTACTAACTTATCTAAACTTCATAAAGATGAATTGTTCTTTGACCCCCCACTAACAACACCAAAAGCAGTCAAGTGGCCTCTGGCTGGCAATGAAAATTCTTAATTAACTCAGTGTCTGTGAGTGGCTTTAAGGAAGAACATATCTTTTTCTAACATACTGCATTACTTTCCAGTATTCAGCCTAGTTCTATATTATGCCGGTTTATTGAGCAATAGCTCAGGGTACTGATATAAAATATAATGTACACAACTAAATGATGGTTAATCTCAGAAATCTTTCTATGTGCATTTAAAAATGAATAAAAATATAAGAGTAGAAACTTCTGGGAGATTCATATAAAAGATCAGTAGGTCTTTCATACACTCTTTTCTCATTTGAAGATAAGCTGTGGTGGAGGTTAATTTTGCTGTCCATAAATGTGCAAGCTGCATGTAAAAATTTTTCAGAAAAACCTGCATTTTGCATAAAATTTCAATATATTTTGCTTTTGCCATGCCATAACCATCAATCTGCTGCCAGTATGTTGCAAATTATCTGGCATTTCAGCTATATGTTCATAAACTTATAGATCTAAGTGCTCTTTTAGGTGATTTCCAGGAAGGTTATAGCCTCCAAGGTGTTAAGAAAATTTACAGCTTGGGCGACAACAATGACAGAAGTGGAAGAAATGAAAAGTTGAATGTAAGTGTGAGGCAAAAATAGGAATAGAAAAAAAATGCAAAATAAGAAAAAGAAAAGCAAAATAACGAAAAAACTCACAGAAAGGAGAAAAGAGGAACCATGTAGGCATTCTCAAAATGCAAAAGACTGCTTAGACTATATAGGAGCAGAAAAACATACTGTAAGGTTATAGTCAGAATGAAGGGAGAACAAGGATAACACCCAGAAAAATCTAAAGGGAGGAGTGGGAAGAGAAATTGGTATGAGACCACGTGGTAAGCAACAGAAGAAAAACAGGTTAAAGGTAAAAACTTGGAATACAAGAAGAGGACACAGATTAAAACAAATTTTAAAGCCTTCTAGTAATTAATCCCAATTTCCAGAGAGGTGTTTAATCACATCTCCTTAGATCTTCTTAAACGTTTTTGAATCGTCTTTGTGATACTTCATTCATGTTTTGGACTAAATAAAACTTTGTCATATTTAATTGGTAAATGGTTTCTATTGCTAAGTATGGCATTTTAATTTCCTCTCAAATAGATCACATTTTGTCAGCACTCTAACAGGATATGTTTACCACACTGACACTGTACAAGAAAGGCAAAGCTGGTGATGGTAGAAGTCTTCCAATGCCTTCCTACTGACTTAAATCCTGATATTTGAATAATAATTGGAGGAGAGGGGTGCGGTCAGGAGGCTAGGAATATAAGCAAAAGTAAAGCTCATCACAAATCAAGTCGCTTTGCAAGTAATAGAGTGCAGCAGGAGCACTTTCAGCAGTGAGGACAAACAAGAAAATGGTTGCGTGACTCTATCACCAAATATACTCTTATTTAATTGACACAGTCTGTGAAAGCCTTGCCTGCGGATTTTTTTGGAGGTGAGTTCTGTTTAATTTATGGTTTACAAAAAAGAAGATGAAGACTGCTGTTTTGACAGGGCTTTGTGTACCCTTTACAAGATCTGTCCATATAATGCTCAGACACTGCTGAGTTGCTAACTCAAAAATAATGTCCTGAGACCACGTTGTGAGTGCTGAGCTCATTAGCTTGCCACAAAAGGAATCAGTATCGAATGTCTGAAAGCATTTCGCCTTAATCCATTTGCAACTGAAGTCAGAGTCTCCCTACCATTGGTTGGAAACTGTAGAGATAAGTATTATTTGCTAAACCTCAGTCCAGTGCATGATAAATCCCCCTGACATCTGTGGGATCCAATTAAATTCATGGAAGTGTCAAGACTCTTTTCTTTACCCATATGAGTAACTTACATATCAGTAAGAGAATGATAACTTTAAATCCATTGCAATCAGATATTCTTTTTCTTCATTCAAAGCAGATGGACAGAGAGAACACAAACAAGAAAAATCCTGAACTTGTTGCTTTTTGTCATTCAAGTACTTAAGATAGATGGTGGTAAGCTGCCTCAGTCTTTCACTGTATAATGTAAATGCACGTCATCTAATTATTCTCCAGCCTAGTGATTAAGGAATTACCTTAAGCTCCTGCAGATGTGTGTTTGAATCTCTATAGGCTCAAGAGAAAACTGAACACTGGCCTCCCACTTTTATGGTAAGCACACTTTTCACACCATCTACATCCCTCCCTACATACTCTCACCACCTCCCCCATCTACTTTGTTTCTTATAAATGTCTAGCTGTACAGAAAATCTGCTTCTTAAAAGCTGAAATGGCATCTAAACAGATCCTCAGATCTTTGGAAAAATTATGATTTAGAATACAGTTTTACTTCTGCTTTCTAGGCAGCCCTTCTTCCTCGAACCATCCTTTGCCAGCACCTTAGCTCTGCTACCTAGATAAATTCCACCCAGAATAAATCCCTTTTAAAGAGATTCATGCCTGTGGTCATGAGATGAGCAGTCAACTCCCTGCACACAGACTTTTTGCCACTAAGTCTCCCTTTGTAGCAGCTGTTCTGATTCCTGAGTCAGAAGCCTGATTCTTGCCCTTTCCAATGAATCAGAAACTGCCTCAGCAAAGTAAACTTCACTTCCAGAGACTGACCCCTAACAATTAGGTAGTACAGCTGTATTTGAGAGAGTAAAATTTTTTTCTCAAAGCTGCAATTTATGGCTGAAAAGATTCAGGATCAGAAATTATTCTTCCTGCAAACATACAAACATTTCCCGCAATTAAATGTAATTGCATTCAACTACCATACTTTCAGCTTTATGGAATTGGACAAAATCCAAGTTTCTTTTGAGGTCATAATTGTGCTCTATGTATTTATTTCACTAGCTTCTAAATGCTTTTTATTTAAACTCTGACTCTTCTGCTCTCCAGCACTTGAAATATTTTCTTTCTCCATTGCCTCTTCAGTCCTGTCCATCTTCACTATCTCTTGCTCTATACATTTATCCTCAGGCGCTTCTTTTCCCTTTCCCCATTCTGTTTTGGTATTGACACATCAGTCCCCTTCCAGGAATTTATAGCCTTTGGCTACTCTTCTAAGTCTTTGCTCATCTCCCCATGGAGAAAAGCAGTAGGATGGGGCTTAAATTTAAGAGCTGTCAGGAAAAGGAGTATAGATATCGCATATCTTTTTTTTAGCTGATGACTGGCGAGAAAAAGTCAGAGAGATCTGCTGAGAGGTATATAGGCAGAAAGAACATCTGCTCAAAAGCTCAGCACTAAGCTTCTGAATATATTTTCTTCACAGACTTCCTAGGGTGTGAAAGGAAACAAGGGAATCAGTTAAAAGGCAAACCTCTGTCTCTCTCACATCATACAGATGGGCACAGGAAATCTACTACCAGTTATTAGCTCTTTCTCAGCAGCTCTAGAAAGTTTTAAGATGATGGTTGATGGGATTAGGCTTCAACTTTGCTTCTCGGAGAACATTTAAATCAGAAAACTCTAAGTAAAAGCAATTAGTCTAAAGGTTTCTAATAAAGTATTTAACAGGGTACACACACCATGTTCACTGAACCTCTATTACTGACATATCCTACCACTCCTGCATCACAACACAAAGAATATCTCTTAACTTGAGCAAAGCAACGTCTCCAGTTTTTGTCTGAGAAATGACATACCTTTTTTTCAGGATTTATACATTCAAACTGACCTGAAGGCAATTCAGTCACAGTTCCTACTTAGGGCAACTTTAGTCTTTTCTGGTCACTACATCAACTATAATGATAGAGTTCACTGAAGTTTGTGTAGATATTCTACAACTATTGACTCAAACACTGACATTTTTGAGCTTTTATGCAACATTTTCCAGAGAACAAAGCAAAAGTCCCACTACAATCTAGCAATCTGAACATTCTTTCATTTATTTAATTTTAAGAAGATAAATATATAAAGACAAAACATATATCAATAAAAAAATGTACCAATAAAAACAAGGAAAAAGATCAGCCTTTTTTCTGTCCCAAGATGATGTCTGGTTTTCTGAATTTGCTGCAGTTACCAACCTTGCTACTTCTCTGCTACTTATGTAATTAGACTTGCTACTCTTTGACCCTTCCCACACTTAAGACAACATATTAGACTATTGCTAGAGGTGTCTGTAGGTAACCTAAGAAAGCAATAAAACTGCTTTGGAGGATTTTTTGCCACTGTTCTTAGCTGAAAATCAGTACTGTCCAATTGTAGGAAATCAGAAATACTTTTCTAAAACCAAAAAAACCATTATTTCCTTTTAGTAGTTTTTGAACAGATTAATTTTTTTGTGTTTTAATATTTTTCCTCCCACTCTTTCTCCTTCACTTAAAAATGTAAATGTCTAGATTTAACAATCTCATTTTCTTTTTTTTTAGTAAGTTTTTCACTTAACTTTATGCTCTTTTTCTGACAGTTATTTTTTATACCATCATTTAAGTGAACAATATAATAAATAATATATATATGCATATATAACAATGTATTGGGTTTGCATGGCAAGCCTTACATTTCACAGGGGCTATGGGGGTGGCTTCCATGAGAAGCTGCTAGAGGCTTCCTCCATGTCTGATGGAGCCAGTGCTAGCCAGCTCCCAGACCTGCTGCTGGCCGAGACTGAGCCCATCAGTGATGATGGTAGCCTTTGAGACAACAGATGGAGGTAAAAAAACTGTGCAGTGGCAGCCAGAGAGTAGAGTCAGGATATGTGAAATAGTCCGGCAGAGTAAGATCAGTGGAGGACGAGGTGCTTCAAGCCCCAGAGCAGATTCTCCTGTAGCCTGTGGTGAGGGCGGTGATGAGTCAGGATGTTCCCCTGCAGCCCATGAAGGTACATGGTGGAGCAGGAATCCACCTGCAGCCTGTGGAGGACCCCACGTTGGAGCCCAAAGGAGGCTGTGAGCCATGGGAAACCCACACTAGAGCAGGCTCCTGGCAGGACCTGTGGACCTGTGGAGAGAGAAGCAGGTTAGAGCAGGTTTGCTGGTAGGACTTGTGACCTTCCAGAAGACCCACATGAGAGCAGTCCTCCCTGAAGGTTTGCACCCTGTGAATGGGATCTGTACTGCAGCAGTTTGAAAAGAAGAGCATCTCATGGGAAGGATGTTGGAGAAGTTTGTAGAGGACTGTCTCCTACACTGGAGCAGAGGAAGAATGCCAGGATTCTCATGCCCTTGAGGAGGGAGGAGTGACAGACACAACATGTGAGGAACTGACCACTGTTGCAATATGAAGCAACAGAGATTCCTCAGGCAGGTGCAAAGGAGAGTTCTTTATTGTAAAAACCCAGGCTTTTTAAGCAGTTAGCTGGTTATCAGTTTACATGATTTTAAAGCATAACAAACATAATTCAAACAACCACCATACACCACGATGTGAACACGTGATGGTCACGCAGCATGGTTTTCTATCCTTAATTCAGCTGTGTCTCTTTCCCACAGTCCTTTTCTGCTTAGCCGAAGTAACTAACCGTGAATTTTACAAAAGCAACAAGGACTTCACGCAGCAGACCTCCACTCCCCATCACCCTGCACTGCTGAGGGGGAGGTAGAGAAGGGAGGGGTCAGGGGAAGGTGTTTAAAGATCTAGATTTTATTTCTCATTCCCTCCTCTGATTTCACTGGTAGTAAATTAAACTGATTTTCCGGTGTCAAATTTGTTTTGCTCATGACAGTAACTGGTGAGTGATCTCTTCCTGTCCTTATCTCAACCTGTGAGCATTTCATTACATTTTCACTCCACAGCTAGCTGAATTGGGGCGTGACAGAGCAGCTTTGGAGGGCACCTGGCATGCAGCCACAATCAACCACCATAAATAATTATTGTATATAAAAAATGTCATAATCTGGTCACACGTTGGATTCCACAACGTCAGAACACCTTAAACAGTACCAAAATGCGTTAGTCTCCATTGCTTGAGACCACAAATTCAAATAACATGCAATGTTAAAAAAGTACACAGGAAGACTGTATAGTGATTTGCTAAAATCTGTGTGTTGATTCTGTTTGGCTCAAACATTAGCTTAGGCTTTCACTTAAAGAAGCTTTTTGAAGTGACATCCTGTAGGAGCAACATTTCTCAGTTTCCCAAGCCACAAGCTCATTGGGATCATATGATGGAAACAGTATCAGTTTGCTCAGCCTACAGCGTTCCAGGATTAGACAAGAGATACTCCAAATGCAAACAGGGAAAAACACTTAACTAGCTATCAGAGGCTGAAATATTATAGTTTATGACTTAAACATTTTCATGATGGACTTTTTAAACTGTATTACAAAAGCTGCAGAGAAGACTACCGCACCCTGAATGGGGCTCTGGGAGGCCCCGGACCCGCTCGCTGATGAAGAGAAGATAAAATAAAGACTCAGGGCTGGGGCCATTCCCAACCCGTAAGCTTAGCACCTCCAAGGCGGAGGCCGCAGCCCAGGGCTCTCGGCTGCCAGCTCGCACAGAGCCTGGCCCCGCAGGCTGGGGGAGAGAGGCTTTGGGTGTGGGGTCAGAGGCGCAGTGACCACAGGCCCACCCTCCCCTGTGCAGAGGGGCCCGGCTGAGGGGCCTGCACCCGGGGGAGAAGCCGATCCGCAGCGCAGGGGGTGACACGGCCCAGCAAAGGCCCTCAGAGGGGTCCCCAGGCCTGCACAGAGCTCCAGAGATGGTGCCGCAGACCCTCGGTGCTGCGAGGGACAGGGCCCGGCCCTGGCGGGGAGAGCCGCGGGCGTTCCCAGCTGCCCGAAGCGGGCACTGACCCTCGGCATTCTGTGCTCTGGGCCTGGGGCGGCGGGGACGGGGCACCCTCAGCACAGCAGAGCAGATGGAGGCGAGCGGCGAGACGTGGCTGGGACCCCTGGGTGGGTGATGGGCTCCCACCTAACCCCTGTCACCTCTGCCTGTCCCCCACCCCCCACGCACACTTCTTTCTCTATGTCTGTCTTTCCTTCTCTTTGCCTCTTTATTAGTAACAAAATACATCAATTTTTCAGTATCAGCTTTTAATCTCGTTTGGTTTTAATCTCATTTTTGGGAATATTTTGAGCCTTCTAAGTTCTTTCCGGTTTATGCACAGAGACTTGGCTTTCTTTGCTCTTCTGGGTTTAAACTGGATCACAACACTAACTCAGAGGGAAATGTGATGGATGGAAGGTAACTATCCATACTGCACAAAGGGATCATGCTACAGAATGAAGTTGGGTTAGTTTGAGATTTTATGCAAGACAAGCAGTTGAGAGAACTGTATTTGTAGCTATCATGGCATCAGGTATGCTGGTGCATACAGGCAATAAGAAGAAACAAAATTGTGAAAAATATTAAGGTGATAGTGGAAGTGAATTTTGTGCATTAAAACTTCATCAACCTGCTTTCTAAGCAAAACTTGTCTCATATGGACTTCAAAGGGTTGGACTAAGTCTGATACGTTTTAATTAAAACTAAAGCAGAATAAACCTATAAAAAATGAAAATAGGGAAACTAAAAGAAACCCAAATCTAATTTTTTTTTCTTGATTTAAAAAGATGCTTAGCTTGAAGAGATCGAGAAAAATATACTAGAAAAGATTACTACAAGTAATTAAACATAGTAATTCTCTTTTTTCTTATTCTATGTGTAAGAGCAGTGGATTTTAGACATAAATATTAGAAGACTATTAGAATCAAAAATATATTTATAGTCCCATCTGTGTCTGAGAGACCCAAGCAATACTTGTCCTATGGTGCTTTTAGAAAATAGCGTTAAATAGCATTAATCATGCAAAAGTACTGCTGATAAAAAGTCACGATGAAATGAAACATTCTTTCTCTTTCCAGGTCTGCTGAAATGAGCCATAATTTTGAGTGGCTTTTGACAGGCATTAGTGCATGTCTTTGTTTGCTGTCCTTTAGGCCACCTCACACAGTGATTTCTGCTAGGATTACATGAGTGTTGGATGCACAGGGCTGAATCCAGCCACAGTTTTGCTCCACAGTTTGCAGAGTTCTGACAGCAACCTACATTCAGCCACATCAACCTAAAAACCTGAGTGACTTGTTTAGGAAATGATGCCAGTGTAGCATCCAGCAACAGTGCCAATCCATTGCATGCCCCTTCCCTACAACAGGCATTTTTTAGAGTGCCCTCAATACAGCTCCAAGAAGTGACAAAAACTGTAAATGGTTATTCAGAGTGGCATAAAGTAATACGGTTATGCAATCCAGTGATGCGCCTCCTTTCACAACACCAGTTATTTAACACTAATCACCCCTGTTTAGGTGTTCAGAGAAGAGTGAGAAGCACTTGCCATTATATTCTGAAAATTTGCTCATTATGTTAACATACTACAGAGAAGGCAGAACAATATATCCCATTTTCCTGTCTGCGAACACTTTGGAAGTTTAATGAGAAGTTAACAAAGAACTGTGAATGTAAAAGGATAGTAACTCAATGTATCAATAGAACAGTTTGTCACATCATGGTGTTAAAGTCAAGTGGTTTAGTAGACTCAAACGCAACTGAATTTTCATAAGAGCAGTAAGGGTATAAGTTTTATGATGTTGAAAGTGTCCAAAAGGGAAGCCTGACATCACATTTCATGGACAGTTTTCATTTAAATTAGTAAGAACTTCATTTGAACCTATGGAGAGGGGAAGGATTTTGGGATGTGTATCCATCTATTATGGAATTATTGCGTTTTCTCCTATATTAGTACTGAAGAAGTCAAAGGATGCAAAAAATGCACTGTGCATTTGAATCAAACGTGGAGATTTATTCCATCAGCCGGAATATACATGGCAGCAATATTCCTGCTGTAGGGAAGAAAGTAGGAAAAATTGCATTACGGTTTGCCACAGGAATATTTAATCTTTTAAGAACAAGAATTATGAGTACGCAAATTTCTACTTCCCAAGTTATATTTAGGATTTTTCTATATTTTAATTATAAACTGTTATATATGTTCTATATTTAAAATGCTTTGGCATTTTCTTCAATTTACAGTGCTGAACTGTCTTTAATCTTCTTTTAACAGTGCAAGACTATTTTCTTTGGCAGCTTCTGGCAATAAAGACTGCAAGAACCCACTCAACCCAGTAACAAACATAGAGATATTAAAGGGTTTTTTAGAGATCCATTAAATTAGTTTTCTTTAAAGACTTGCTCAAACTAGCTTTGCAGGTCATGAAAAGAAGAATCACCAAATAGAAAGTGATTCTAGGTCCAGCAGGAAAAAAAATATGTCCTAGAATCTGATAGCATACACTAAACTCCAAAATCTCTAGGTCTGAAACCCAGGAGAACTGTTAGCAGTGATAGCAGTTGTCAGTATTTTAAAACACATGGAAACATTTATTTGCTAGGCATATTAAAAACAGGTAAATAAATGGAAAACTTTTGGGAAAGGAAGAGTAAATTACCTCCAACTAAAGCTAAATTGCCATTCACTTCTCTTTTGCCTAAGGCAGTGAAAATTAAATAGAAAAACAAGTCTGTGGAATTTCTGCTTGTGCTAAACAGATAGATTAATTGTGATTTTGAATACAGTTATTCTCGTGTGCAGTCATAAGCAATATCTGCACATCAGTTTATCCTATTGATTACATTAGAATCATAAATCTTACATTGTGGACAGCCTGGGGCATCTGTAATTCTGATTAAAATTAACTTTTAATTCATTAATAATCTGTAAAATGAAGCAAAGTGACATGACAGGCATAGCTGTCTGAGATTAATCCAAAAGTACTCTTTAGCTTCTCTTCAAACTATGGACTACTTTTGATCAATAGTTCTGCAGGAACATGTATTGAACACAATTTGTTGAATTTTAAAATGTTAAAAACATTTTGTTATGTTTGGTTCACCAGCCTAAATTGTCACATCTTCTTTTGCGCATTTTGGAGCCTGTCTTTAAGTCAAATTCCAAGATGAAAGTCATTAAGTGCACCAAAAAGCAGAATGTGTGTGCTTGTGTTCTAGCAAAAATTATTAAACAGTAAGCCCTTTTCCACTTGTATTACCAAAGGGACAACAATATGAAAAGGAAATATATATTCCTGGTCTCTTTTCTCTGTCTTTCAGCATAGACACAGGCACAACTATTGACAGATTCTGTAGCAGAACTGCAGCTGGACACTAGTAACAGAATGGGAAATTTTGTTTGCTAGTCTAAATCTTTGCTGTAAGTATTCTGCTGAACACCTGTAGTAACACACGTTCTGCAGGGGAGGAAAAAAAAAGCAAAAAAAGAGTAGAATGTTTAAAAAAACAGAGGGCCTATGGTTTTGTTAAAGAAAGGACTCTCCACATCATCACTGTTTCATAGTCCTAGTCTAGCCCATTGCACCAAATGAACATGACAGATGAATGGACATTGTTTTACATTTACAATTATTCCATAAAATCCCAAAGTCTGAGGACAGGGTATGTTCTCTTTCAATACCTCATATGAAGATCATATTTATATAATTTTCATTCTCTTAATGATGCAATAAGCTTTTTCCGGTGCTGTGTGTCTTTGAGAAGACACAATCATCATTACTTGTTTCTCAGGAAATCTGCTTTTTAAGGAGCTTTACTTTTTGGATTTCCTCCAGTAGTCCCTGAAACAATGCATATGACATATCAATTTGGGTCAAGCCTATTCACAAAATAAATGTCAACAGTCAAAAATAATCCTTCAGGTTTGAACTGTGATCTATCTTTATTTTATTGTCTTATTTCAGCCTTAAAATGCTTAATGAACAAAAGATTTTTAAACTTTCAAATAAACTTCTGGTTACATCAAAATCAAAATTGTTTACTGTTGTTTAATATTCACCAGCCTGTCTCTTCAATATCATTGATAAACCATATTGGAAAAACAACCATCACATAAATACGGGCTTCTCTTCCATCTTTCCAGCTGTGTCTGTGGTTGACAGAGATGTACCAGAGATAGACAATGAAGGTTTCATTATACACTGCCTCAGGTATGATTAACACTTTCCAGTGTGAAATTCATAATATACAGGCATAGGTTTCAAGGAGAGTAAGAAAACTATAAAATTTAATACTGTGTTTCAAGGCATAAGAAAAGTTAGAAACTTACTTCATAAAATGCAGACACATAAAAACTTTGCTATTGTGTATTATTCAGAAATTAATATATGGGACCACTTTCTGAAAAGTGCCTTTCCTAAGAATAAAGGCAACATGGTTGAACTTAGTATTTATAGTGACATTTGCAAGAAAGAATAGAGGTGAGTAATCACATGAAGATAATAGATATTGATAGTTTTTATAATTGGAAATTAATGTACTTTACTATCTGTAGAAAAAAAATTTAAAAAAAAATATTTGAAAAACCAACAAACATAAATGTAAAATACTACTCTATGAGCTTTTATTGGTATTTTTCACTTTCTGTCTAAGACTTCAGTTTGTTTTTCCATACAAATGTGGTAAACATTGTGATGTTGTTTTAATTCATAAAAATAAGTAAAGAGTACCTTCAGTATCTAGATTTCTTTGAATACGGAATCCTTTTTTTAAACTTTTTTGGTTGTAAATTATATTTACACAGTGAAGGAGTCTGAGTACTAATGTGGTAAAAAAAAGAGCCAGAGAACAATCACAGGCCTGAAATCCTTTCCTCACACCAGTTAGCTGCTCTTTGCTCCATGACTGATTTGGATGGCTAAGAGCATGCTCTCCAAGGAAATATCTGGGCATTGGTTGGTTCACTTCAGATCTGTTTACAATGGGATAAAAGCAACAGTGGGTTTCTTTCCTTCTTCTAAGTCCACCAACACTTATCCCAGCAATCTGTGCACCTCCAAAAGCTTCCTTATATCCTGATGCCAGACCCTTGTTTCATCCATTATAAAACAGTGAGCTGTAATACAACCTCCACATTATGTTGCATTCCTTGAAATGAAAAAAAACCTGAACAAGATAATAGTGATGATTCAGGGAAGTATATAGAGTCAGAGCAGCTGCAGCCCAAATGGTTTACAGCATGGATGCAGAAAGTCTGATCCAAGAGAGCTTATTCCTAAACACTGTGAACATGAGCCCCTCCATGCTGTGTGGCCCAAAGGACGTGATTATCTAAAAATCCATGCAAAGCCAGATAACTCAGTCATGCATAGTGAATATTATTCTTAAAACATTTTTCAGGAAGAAACAAATAAATGATAGGTTTTTTAAAAGACACTGGTAATAGCTAAAGTAAAACATGAAAAATTAGTGACTCAGTATGGCAGGATAGCATAAAGCCTCACTGCTGGCTTCAGCTTCTTTTGGACTCCTTTCTGTGCAGCAAAGCCAGAAAGGCTGTTATAATCTACTCACTGTTACCAAAATTACCAGTCTTTTCTAAAGTAACAATAGCAACATGATAATAACTCTTATTGTAGAGATACCAGAAAGACATTAGGGAATAGATTAATTTGCAGCATCTGCCACTTGTAATTTATCACACATTTATAAGAGAAGATTCTTGAACTTCAATTAAGAGAATAATGTTAAGCAAATAATATAGCAGAATGTGTTCTTCTGAGCTTTTTCATTACTTATTTTAAACTTGTCTACATGTATCACAGCTCCATATTTGAAATGGACTCCTGGACAGTAATCCTATCATTCTTGCTTTGGATATGTTACAGGATCTTTTTCCTTTAAGCTGAAGTTTGCTACCTGGTGTGCTTGCACAGCACTTAGCAGAAGTACTACAATATGCATTTTTTCTTCTAATATTGTTCATTTAGGAAGCAGTCCACAAGAAGACATGATATCATAGCTTTTATCCTGTGCCATAAAGTCCCCCACAAAACCCTGGATTCTGTGATTTGGAGAATCATTCCATGTCAAACTACTATTATTTATTTATAATGATAATTCCAGGCCAGGGGTCAGAGGGGCCATTCACCCCAAGACCACGCTTCTAGTGACCATGTCAATTGGATTGTCTGTGAATGCAGACAATAGAACTTCAGTGGTGCATTATTTGTTCTAATGCACAGATTGGTTGAAAAACGCGGAACATTCTACTGTCAATGACAGGATTCATCCCCCACAGAAAGTCCTGACATTTAATGAAGACTTCATAGTCAATAGAAAAGGCCCCTATATTAGATTAAAACAATTTTCTTCTGGCAGTCTTTAAAAGCCACTTTCTACTTACTGTAAAATTTAATCTATTTAGGGGGACAAGTGTACTAGGCACATGAAACCAGAAAAAAGTTAGATGTCTAGATGAAGCAGACTAGGCCCTAACTCTGTCTTAATAAAGCAGTTCTGGAAAATTCATGATACAAATAATGGATGAATATCTACATATATTACATAATTCACCAAGGGAGTTTTGTTTTTTCATTTGTTAAGTTGCTTTTCAGAAGACAACAGTTCTATATTGTATATATACATGTAAAATTCCCACATCACTCTCATTTTAAACAGTAAACCAACAATGCAAATTAAATCTTGATACAGTGAGAAGAACATCACAATAAAAAAAATTTAAAATACAGAAAATGCTTTTAAATTTATGCTTTGAAAACTGTTAAAACAAAGTTTCATTGCATTTGCTGTCTATTGGGAGATTTGAATATAATTTTTCCAAATATGTCAGCTCTTAGATTTTATTATTCAGACTACAGATTTATTCTTTATTTGTCCTAAAGGGGCATATTCTTATAGTTTGCACAAATGAATCTAATATACACGTATAAAAGGAAATAAACAATGACTGGTTCTAAAGTTGCAACTGTCACTGTTTGCTGCTCTTCAAAAAGAGTTGACAATACATGTTATTTGTGCTTTTTGTTATGATAATAGCTAATGGTTTGTGGGACTTACAGCACACTTCCCAGTTCCAGATATCATCTCTACAGTCTGACATTTGCAAAGGTGCACTTCATGGTTTTTGCTGCTAAAGATTTTTCTGCAAAGCCCTCAGAAATGTCTTCATCATGGTGTTGAGGTGTGGTGATCTCCAAGGAGTACTCTGACCAAAAGAAAGATTAAGGGTCAGAACAGGACAAGTGTGGTCTATGAAATAAAATGTTAAGTCCTCAACGTCAGATAACATATCAACTTCTTTCATGTTTATTGTATTTATTTACTATTTAAAGCATATTACTAAATGTTATGCTTTTTTAGGTGGAATGGCTTAAAAGGCAAGAAGAAACTTGAATATATGTATTTCCCTGGCTGCTACAAACACAGTTGCTGTAACTTCCTGAATGGCGGAATGAATGGCTTATTCTCTATCACACCACATGTGTATGATCCTTTGGTGAAGCATCAAGGCGTGGGACAGGGCAGATGCCTCAGGACACACAGTAGCAGACTGCTGGTAAACAAGACAACTGATTCTTGAAAATGTCAAGGAGCATGTAGACAAGAAGTCATCTGAAGTGAGGGAAATAAAGCTTTCCTACAGATGGAGACAGAATTAGGCAGAGTTTGTTACAACTCTGGAAGCCATAAGAAATTCCAAGAGTGATATGTGTTCAAACCTTAGTTTCACTCTTCCTCATTGGCTTATTCTGAACAATTTGCAACTTTTGGTCTAAGAAGGTATGAAAGGTGGGTTTTGTTGTTTCTAGGTTTTGGTTTTTGGTTGTGTTTTGTTTTGTTTTGTTTTGTTTTTTGTTTTTATTTTTTCTCTTTTTTGTTGTTTTATTTTTCTTGGCAGTGGTGGTTGGTTGGCTATTTTTTGCTTTTGCTTTTGTATGTGTAAAATTAAAAGCAATTTAATTTTTAGCAAAATGGAATAACAGAAAAATGACAAAATTTTACAAAGCATGTTATCAAGACAATGCTTCCTTTTCAAGGCATTCATTGTTCCACAAAGAAGTTTCTTCTGTGTTGTAGCTCTTGTTTGTTTATGTTGGGAAATATCTCTATTTCATCCTGTGCCACCCTGCATGCTCTTCTTCACAATTGACTTCCTTATTTAATAATGACTTCTACTTTCCCATTGAGATAATTAAACATCTCCAGTGTGCAAATAAAACCTTCAAATGGTTTCTTTCCTTCTAAAAAGTGCATTTCCTCCTTAGGTTTAAGTAGAAGATACTGTTGTGCCTTAATTCAGACAAAACTAACATGATATATGGAGCATTCCTTGTATTATATGTTTCTTATTATAGCTGTAAAATATTTCTGATATCTTGAGCAAGTTGCATAGTACAAATGCTGCAAGATGGAGTTTTTTTTCAACAATTATCATAGAATTTTGGTGTGAAATCCAGACTTGTGTTCTGATTTTTGGTTAGTCTTCCTTACCAATGTATTTTCTTTCTAGTTTATAACAATTGTTTAGCAATCCTACATCAAAGGAAGCATTAATTATAGAAACATCTAAAGATCTCCATATTTGACATTTTACCACAACTTATTAATAAGCCAAATATGGTAGACCAGTAGATAAAATGCAGTGAGTAACAAAGTGGTTGTAGTTACCACATACCATATGCTATTAGGCCTAGGAGATCAACCACATCTCTCATTAGGTCTTCTAAAGAGAGCAGCAAAAATCCATGTTACAAAACTGACTCTGCTCTAAGAAGAAAACTTAGGTATTTTGAGCATCCCAGGTGTTGAAGAAAGTCATCTTGGATATGAGGAGACAAGGGCTGTTAACAGCAGGAATTTGGACTCTAATGAAGCTATCTCTGAGGTCACGGAGCGAGGCAAAGGAGGGGGAGAGATTGAGAGGGGAAGATGAGTTAAGAATTTGAGTCTTTCCCAGTGTGTTAAATACTTACCTTGAGAGGTTTCTCCTTTTGCCTTCATTGTCTGGAGACCGGGTGCAGATATCTTGCTTAGACTTGAAGCCTCATTTTAGGTGAGATACTAAAGAAATGCAGCCATTTCTACCACAGTGAGGATGGTTGATACATAAACAGTTCCATTCTGCAGAGAGTAAACAAATATTTGTAAATGTCCACAAATGTGATGCCAACAGTGAAACTACTCCAGACCACAGGAATGTTGAAAGCATCTTTATCCTCCCTCTTTCTGAAACACTGAGAACCTCATTAGAGGTTATGTGATCTCCTCTTCAAAGCCTTGGGCCTCACCCCTTTTCTTCAAAATGGAAACAAAACACTTATTAAATAGTTAAGACAGCTGAAATATCTGAGTCTGTAAGTGCTACAACTTTTTTTTAAACTGTGTTTGCAAATGGATAGAATTGTTATGTGATGGAGGGGAAAAAAACTTGAAAAAATGAATTTAAAAAAAAGAAAACTGGGACCTTAAACAGAAGACATTTTAGTCTTGTTTAGTTATGTAATCATTTCAGTTATACCAAAAGAAAAAAAAAAGGGGTCGTTGAAAAGGATTAATTGCAAAATATGCAATTAATTTATGTCATGTCATTTACATAGGTATACATCATTAACATTCCTCTCTGTTCTACTTATATTCAAAGGATTTTCTATTCTAACTACTTAGGCAGCTAAGGTCCGTAAATGCAATATGTCTTTTATTTTTAACTTTTTTAATTATAAAAATGGCTACTAGGATTTTTTTTTTTCACACAAGTTACATATTTTGAGGCCATCTGTTGTGAAAACATTTCATGCAGGAGGAATTTATCAATGTCTGACCTCAGCTCCATTTATCTTCTCTTATTTTGTAAAAAGAGGTAATACAGGATTTTAACTTCAGTGTCTTACATTGATCAAATTGTATGTTCCAATAAAGGAGGACTCACTTAACAAGGACGTCAAGATTGCTACATAGAGTGGTGATTTCTGTCCTTCACAGAGTAAGATAAATTTGACCATGAGCAAAACTTAAGGCATTCTACTGTTTTTCACTAAAGTATGTTCCCCAATATAATTAAAAGAAAAAAAATTAAAAGAAACAAAGTCCCAAGCACAGTCCTAAATATATTTTGTCCGTATATTTCCAAAGTAGCACAGTCTTGCTTCAATTAAATCATTTCCAACATTTCAGACACAAAAATGGACCTGAGGCATTTTAAAGCTTGTAAAGCTCAACTGGATCCCCTCGCATTTCCAAATCCAGTAATATTGGAAAAATTCCTGCTGTGTAATAATTAAGAGGGATTGGTATATTCATAATGCAGAATATAATGTAATGTCATTTTTCATTTATTAAATATTAGAGAAGAAAATTTTGACTTTTTATAACAATCAGATTTTTATCTATGATTTTTTTTAAATAAATAGTAATAGCAATAACAAAAACAACTTGTGTAAAAGCATGGCAAAATATCTATAAATTAATGAAACAGTTCTCTCAACAAGCCAGTAAATATGACAGAATCATTGGTACAGAAAGGTACAAATAATGTTTTAAAGAAAGATTTGTTTTAAAAACAAGTGATAATTTCTTTCCTGTAGATTTATGCCCCTTTCACTTGAATTAAGAGTTTTCATGTACTGTTTGGGTATTTATGGAACTTTACATTCTATAAGTGTACCTTCCTAGACAACAGGGAGAAGCAGGTGATGTTACAGACCTCCAGAGGAATATGCCATCTAGTAGAATTTAGATATCTAGTACTGAATGGAATTCCTAATTGACTCATCCCTGACTGACTGACTTGGCACTTATATTATGAGGACTGGTTCACCAAATAATGAAAAACTAGGTTCATTTAAATAATTTCACTTGACAATAATTTTTTCTCTTTAAAGGAAACAAAAGATTAGATAGCTTCACATTAGAAATGTACCTCATAATTTTTATTTTTTTAGATGAAAAAGTGTTATTAATTTTACTTTTACATTAAGAACAGATAAATTAATTGATGTACACATAGTACCACAAGAAATCACACACTCCTGAGGTGTTTTCAGGGCTGTAACCCAGATGGCATTTTCTATTACTTCAGTTAGGTAGTTCTACTTGCTTTACTGTTGTCTAAATTCTATTTGGGTCTTCTGCCTGCTTGTTTCTTTATTTTAGGACTAGCAGGGACTTTTCTTCTCCCAACATGTTTATTTCAGTAGAAATCGATTTTAATGTTGATGCAAAAAAAATATTCTAGTGCAGGCCATGCTAGGAAAGATATAAGGAGAAAAATGAGAGTGAAAAGAGATTTCAAATCAAAAGGAAAGTAAAAAATCGTCATAGAATCAGAACTCAAAACATGTATATATGTGGTAAGTGGTAGAAAATAAGATGTATATCTCACTGCTTTACAGTACCAATTTCTAATGAAATGCTTTTAGTCCCACTCCTACTCCATATGTGGGGTTTTTTTATTCACTGTAACTACTTTTTTTCTTTCATTTTATTGAAGTGTTTGGTCTTTTAGTCTTGTAACTAAAGGGGAAAACAAGAACATATAATTGCTTTTAAACTGTTTGTTATTTTACACTACTCAGTCAGTCATCTGGTATTCATCTCTTCTTTAAACTCAGTAGCCAACTTTTCAGCTGCTAAAAGCTCCACAGTACCAACAAAATCAAAGGCAGTACAGTGATTTTAATCAGCTGTTCATCTGGTTTCAGAGTTTTGTTATATTTAATATCTCCTTACAGTAATATAGTAACATAACTCTGAAGTTTTTTTCTTCTTTCTCTGAATTTCATACTTGTTTTTCTTATATCAAAGACAAACTATTCCTCAGACACAATATTTTCAGTATTTTAATTTATTAATTTTGCTTTACCACTTGCTTTCTTTTACTGAGAGCCAGTGGGTATTGAGCAGGAATTTTCCCTTGGGTTTTCAAAATTATCCCTATTTGTTTTTTGCTTTTTCTAGGATGGCTGCGGTTAATTTAGAAGCCACCTGTTTGTGCAAGTTCAAATTGTTCATTCAATTGTACATTAGCTTGCATTTCTCTACAGAGAGTTGAACTTGCTTTCATTGCCCAGCTACCAGGTATTAACCTGAATTCTAAAGCTACTCATAACTTTCTCAAAACTGAAAACAGTATTGTCATCGGAATATTTAACTTATCTTATGATCTGGATTTCTGCTTAAAAAAATAGATCTTATAATAATATCAAACTTAGTACCAAAAATAACTTTGAACTTGTAGGTCTACTTCTAATCTAAATTTACACTGTTTATTTTTTTTTTTCTTTCCAGTACTTTTTTTTCATTTGAACAGTTTCATTTAAGTGCCAGGACTTATCATTCACCAGTTCTGCTTTTTCCTCTTATCATTCACAGATCAGTAACTTAAGGCTTTTATTGCAAGAACACATCAGATATCTTGCAATTATTTTGTTGATCACTTTTTCTTCTAGCACTTTCAAGTGGGTATATTATATGCCTCACATACTTTATTTTGGGAGTAATGGGTAGTGAATCAGACTCATTTATTTGCTTAAATTAGATTCTTGATTGGATAATGACCCTTGTGAAAGACTAACATAAATATAAAAGTTAAAAGTAAAAAGTTAGTGCTTAGCACAGATCCATTTTACACTAGGCATTTAAGTGGCTGTGAATTCCATTTTGAAAATAGGATGCCTGAAGAGAGGACAAGACATACACAGTGGTTTTGAATCATATCACAACTTTGTTTGTAAATTTGAACCCTGAATTTTCTGTCTGTACATTCCTCATGTGTAAAATGGAAAGATATAAATATATGCACATTATAGCCTGTGAAAGTCCCAGTTCCATGTTAACACGGTCCTGTAGAAGCAGACCAGAGAGCAACTAGGATAATAAGAACTGTAGAAGGAAAGGTAAATGAAGAAAGAATGTGGAAAATTTGTATAGCCTAAGGAGAAGCAAACAAACTTATCACAGAATCACGGAATATTCTGAGTTGGATGAGATCCACAAAGATCATCAAAATCCAGCTCCTGGCCCTGCACAGGACAGCCCCAATTGTCCTGCCATGTGCCTGAGAGCATTGTCCAAACGCTTCTTGAACTCTGTCAGGCTGGTGCTGTGACCACTGCCCTGGGGAGCCTCTTCCAGTGCCCAACCATCCTCTGGGTGAAAAACCTTTTCCAGATTTCCAGTCTAAACCTCCCCTGACACAACTTCAGGCCATTCCCCAAAGTCCTGTCACTGGTCACCACAGAGATCAGTGCCTGCCCCTCCTTTTCCCCACACAAGGAGGTAGCCTTTCTTGACACTGAGATGGTGGTTAAACACTGGAACAGCTACCTAGAGAGATGGTAACTGCCACCATGCCATCTGTCACAAAGAGGTATTTGGAAAATGACCTTAATAACACGTTTTAATTTTTGAGCAGCCCTGAATTAATAAGGCAGTTGGACTAGATGATCATTTTAGGTTCCTTCCAACTGAAATAGTCTATTCTATTCTATTCTATTCTATTCTATTNTCTATTCTATTCTATTCTATTCTATTCTATTCTATTCTATTCTATTCTATTCTATTCTATTCTACTCTATTCTGTTCTGTTCTAGTTCTAGTTCTAGTTCTTTCTATTTCTATTTTATTCTACTTTTTTCCAAATATTTTGATAGCCTTAAAAAAGCCCAAGTCAATTCTGCTAAAATCCTGTAAGATCATTTATAAAATACTATAAGACCAGCCAAATCACATACCGTAGAAAATCACTGTCCCCTTGGAAAACCTCATTTAGGGTTTAATTTATTTTGATGAAATAATAGATATAGAATCTGGTTAATTGTCTGTATCCAGAGTCCTTGTTAACATTGATTTTTAATACAGTAGAGTACAAAAAGCAAAAATTAAACAAACTTGCTATCCTTTCTGTATCTTTTGTAAGAATAATCCATCCACAAGGTTAGATTGGTTTTTTGTTTTTGTATCAACAGTAAGGCTGCAGCCAGGCAAGATTCTGGCAAATAGAGCTGCTTTTCTTGCCCTTTTCGACTTGAGTGTGTTACCTTAAAGAAAGAAAGAAAAAAAAAAAAAAAAAGAAAATGAAGAGAGGCAACAATCAAAAAAATTGCCTTGTATGGGGAGAAAGTACTGTGTTCAGCCTGACCTTGGCCTGCAACTCTTGCCATCAGCTCTGGAAAATGTATCAGTTTTCTTTCTTGGCTTGTTCAAGTGGTAAAGCCTTACTACTACTGTAAGGCATACTTTACATACATGCACAAACACAAGTACACTTATTTCTGTAAAGTCAGAGGCAACAAAGCTGTCTTTGTATCTAGAAAATATAATTCTTTCCTCCTTGCATAATTGCTTAGATGTTTTTGTCTGAAATTCTATTTACATTGACACTTCATGTATGCGTGAAACTGGTTTGAATGATGTCTACATTCATTAGTTTTTCCACAGTAACTATTTCCCTTACAAGGTACATGATCCCAGAGCAAAGAAAAGTTAACAATATAAAACTCTGAGGGTGTCTTTGTTGGGAACAGTATAATTTTTTAATTCACATTCCTTTCACTTAGTTTCTGTAATCCCTAAGAGAACAGAGTCAAACTTTGTGTTTTAATTAGGATTTTCAGTATTTATGGCCTGCAGCAATGAAAGGAAAAAAAATAATTCTAGGGTTGTTGTGGGAAAAAAGATTGGGCCAAGTTTGCATTCTTGTGACTGTCATTTACATTTTCTAAGAACAGTTGTAAAAACTGAAAATTGTTTTATGATTCAGAGCTCGTATGACTAAAAGTAATGAACTGAATTTTTCATGAAATATTGGTAAGTAATATCTATCCAAGATAGTGAATTTAGGCAAGAAACGCTACTTTGCAAGGAAGAGACTGGAATTATAGAAATTATGAGAATTAAGATAAAATTAAAGTTCAGGTATGCAAAGTCTCCAAAATTCTGCTGATTTTATTAACACAGAAATTATAAATGTATTGCACTGGTACCAAGGGCTGCAGAATTTAACAGTGGCAGGTGAGAATATCTTGTGTCAGGCAACAGAAGATTACAAGAGTTTAAAACCTAATATCACTATAAATGTGCCCAAATTCATTACAGGCCTGAAATACTGAAAAAGCACATTTTTGCTTTCTTTTGCTTTACAATAGGAATTTATTCATATGTCAGCTGTAGAGCATTCTACATCATGCCATACGTACTTCATGCCATACATACATCATGCCAAATGAATTAAACATAATTTTTCTAGTTTTGCTTCGTTATACAGCTTCCTGCTCCATACTTGTGGGCATCTGATTTGTTTGACTGTTTATTGACAAATTCTTGACAGCCACTGTAGGCTAAACTGTGTAAGGGGATCAAGATCATCACTCAGAGAACATCATGCAAATCTGGTATAGCTCTGCGGTGGTTTAATGGAACTAGATCATTTCCAGCAAAAACACCATCACAACTCTCTTTTTAGTGAAACTTTGTTCACTAAAAAAGTTCACAAACAAAAGATAAAACCCTCCAATTTAATAAAAATGAAATTGCAAAGAGTAAGTATTAAAAGAAGAGGAGCAAAAACATTTATCATGAATGCTGGCAAAATAAAGTCTTTTCTTTGGGAATGAGGAAAAAAGGAACAGGACTGGTTTAGTGGAGAAATTATGACAACCCTTTTTGGTGCTGTTTTTAATAAGTAAAGAGGTGAAAGTATCTGAAATGATCCACTAAAAAGAAAAACAAAAAAGGAGGCTAAGCATTGTGTGTCTGTTCGAGACTGTATTTGCTAGGTGCTCTAAAAGCTTTGTAATAATATGGGAATATACTGTGAAAAACACACATGAGAAAAGAGTCAAAATATAGATACCAGTGGAGGGTAGCAAGCAAACACATACCCACCTTTGTTTTTTGATGCTAATTAACTGCTTAACTACTAACCATGTATTTGAAAACTCAATCTACACTTTAATAAAAGAGACTATAAAACAAGCAAGTACAATTAACACTTGAAAAGGGAAGAAAAGATCAGCTATATGCATAGGCTAACAGTTCAAGATTATATGATGTGTTTTCTTCCTTAAAAGAAAAGCTAGTGTCGCACTCAAGATAGTCAATTGTCTTTTGAAGCTGCTTTTTAATGTTGTAATGGTTTAAAACTAGCAAATCATTTAAGCAGAGAAAAGTGCAATCATGTCTGATGTATTCTAACCCCTCTTCATTTCTTGAAGTACAGACTAAATTTTGCATTTTCCATGATTCATTTAGAAAAATGTCAATTTAGCAAAACTGAACTCCAGCTTTTCAGCAAAAAAAAAAAAAATGCAACAGTAAAAGTATCTATAGAGATACTAACAGATCCAAAATTCACAGATTCAAAACTGAAATAGAATATTTCTCTGCCTCAGTTTTCATACAGTTATCTTAGTATTTGTAAGCTTCTCAGTACCCTTGAGAAATATAAATATTTGAAAACACTCGATATTTGCATATATTTGGGAAAGCAAAAAGAAACACAAAGCAAAATCCAACAATAACAGCTAGCCAAACAAATAAAAAAGACCCTACCTTCCACTGATAGGTCTGATATTGAATACTATTTATTTCAGAATGGCAGTTTCTGAAACTTTAATTAGACTTGTTTATGACTTTTGACTCCCCTTTGTATGTGAAAATGTCCAGTAAACCATGAAAGTCTAAAATTAGTGTTGTCTTCCTATTGCTCACCATTAATTAAACCCAAGTGCTCAATTTTTTTCAGATCTTTCTTAAAATTTCTGGAAGAAATTTTTAGAATATGTCCTGTGAACCAGGAGTTGAATTAGTAGGGGTATAGTAAGGAAAATAATTTGTTTTCCAATCCATTTTTGCACCTGGGACAAGCCAACCACAAGACAAAGGAAGGGAACAGTTTCAGTATCTAACAGATAAATGAGACAGAATTGCTGACTCCCACTGAGAACAAGATTCCCACAAAATTGTTGGAGTACAATAAGACAAAGCATAAATCTTTCTAAAAAATTTCTCTGCTTCCATACATTCACATTTTTTCATACAGATGTCTGTGTGCAGCCATATGCATGCACACGGATGCACACACACTGATATGTTCCTCATTTTTAAAAAATCACAGGCTTAAAATAGCATAGCTATTTTATTCACATACGCAGACACATTTTTCAAAATAAAAAAGCAAAATACCTCTCACTGCTAATCATACTTACTTATGAAAAATTGAAATAAAAAGGAGTATATAAAAAAATACATGTCAAAAAGTCATTAAATAGATTAGTCACCTTTCCTGCTCTTAGATTGCTTCATCTTCTTTCAAATTTTGATCAGATGATGTATATTTAACAGAAGCGTATTTTTCTTTCTGTGGAAATCAACACCATCTTCTCACCAACTGCTGGAAAAATAGTAACAAAATGTTACTCTTATCTTAGTGTTTCCTTAATAATTTCAGTTCAAGGCATGGTATGTCAGTATAAAATAATGCAAATTATTTCTGTATATGAAATTATAATGAATGTCATAAAAACACTGGATTTTCATTGGGAAAAGGAAATCTGAAAAGTGTAGCTAAAACACTTGATATAGCTTCTACAGTAATGAAAGGATGAAAACAGGTAGCTGATATATCAGAAATATGTTGATAACAAATGAGTTATGCTCTTTATTTTATGAGGGGTTTTCCTGTGTGCATATACACATGAATCTGAATTTATATGAACAGTGTGCCCAAAATTAATGAGACATCTCACATTAGACATCAGAATATTTCAGAGTATCTGTTTTGAATCATTCAAACATAGACTTAAGCCATGGAGTTCAAATTAAAACTAGATTTGGAATAAGTCTTAGTATCTAGATGTGCTGAGATTCATTATGGCAGTTTCACCAATTATAAGGAATAAAATTTACTGATTTACTTAACTTTATATATTTGTCTAAGAGGAGTGGAATATAAAACATTCTTTTATAATTTATCTACTTTAGAATAACAGAATTATGAACTAGTTTAGGTTGGAAGGGCCCTTTAAAGATCATTAGTTTCAGCTTCTTTGCCATGAGCAGGGGCACCTCCCACTAGACCAGGTCGCTCAAAGCCCCAGCGAAACTGGTCTTGAACTTTTCCTTATGAAGCACCCACAACTTCTCTGGACAATCGTTTCCAGTATATCACCACCCTCATGGTGGACATAAGTAAATTGTTAGAAG
>VZRF01004639.1:0-14539 GCA_013396875.1 Vireo altiloquus | reverse complement strand
ATATAAGTAAAGAACTGTTATTCCTATTCCCCATATCTTTGCCTGAAAGCCCCTTAATTTCAAAATTATAATAATTCGGAGGGAAGGGGGATGCATCTTCCATTCCAAGGGAGGTTCCTGCCTTCCTTAGCAGACACCTGTCTTTCAAACCAAGACACCTTTTGAGACCTCACCTTGAGTACTGTGTCCAGCTCTGGGGGCCCCAGCAAAAGAAATATGTGGACCAATTAGAGAAGGTCCAAAGGAGGCCACAAAGATGATCAGAGGACTGGAGCACCTATCCTACGAAGACAGGCTGAGAGAACTGGGGTTGTTCAGCCTGGATGAGAGAAGGCTTCGGGGACACCTCATTGCAGCCTTTCAGTACCTTAAGGGGACTTATAAAAACAAGGGAGAGGGACTTTTTATATGGGCAGATAGTGACATGACAAGAGGCAATGGTTTTAAACTGAAAAAGGGGCAGGTTTAGATTCGATGTTAGGAAAAATTTCTTTACTCAGAGGGTGGTTGTCATGGCTTGACACTGGCCAAATGCCAGGCACCCACAAAAGCCGCTCTTTCACCCTCCCCTGTGACAGCTAGGCAGAGGAGAGAAAAATTAATGAAGGGTTCACGAGTTGAGATAAGGACTGGGAGGAGACACTCCAAGGGCAAAACAGGCTCAGCTAAGAGGTACAAAGTGAATTTATTAGTGAGAGGAGGATAATGAGAAGTAAACTAAGCCCTTAAAAACTACCTTTTTTCCCCCAACCCCTCCCTCCTTCCCACCAACAGTGCAGGGGGACAGGTGTGGTAGGTTTAAAACATGGTTTGATGGGCATGTTGCTAAACCAATGAGAAAGCTGGTAATCCTTCTGAGATTTGCATATTTAAAAGAAGTGCAAGAGCAGGAATTTCCCATTTTTATTCCTGCTTTCTTCCCCCAAGGGGTGGTAAAAGGGGTGGAGGGGGGGCTGGGCCCCCCGGCGCAACGCCGTGGAGCCTGGGTCTCCGGGACATCTACTCCAGAGTCACAGGCAGCAGAGAAACAGTCATGAGCTGTGACGCAGTCGGGACCGTGCAGTCTCTGGGGTCAGCGCGGCCTGAACGGGGCGGACGGGACCCTTCCACACAGCCAGCATGAACCGAAAAACACCACACACAGCTGATGGTGAGAGACAGAATGGGTCTTTCCCTGGTGCCAGGCCCAAGTGAGATCAACTTCTCAGCTGAAGGCTTGCAGATACCAACTTTTCTTCCAAGTCAGAAAGAAGGGAAATTTAGAGTCATGTGAAAGAGGTTAACATGGCGACTCCAATGTTAGTTGCGAAGGAAGGGAAAGAGGGGAGAGGCACTTCCAGCATCGGAGCCTAAATTCTCCTTGCAAGCAGTGGTGAGGACTGCAATATTACAAACTGTTTCTCTATCATTCATTGAAGTACATTGGGGGGGATGCAGAAATCCACACACAGCTGGAGAAAAAGTGCTCAACGCCAGACCCCATAGATATTGCAAAAGGCTTTTAGAGACTGAAGAAGAAAGCCTTCGCTTTCAGGCTGGAGTAGCTCATCCTTAAAAGACTAAACCCCATGGCTATTATGGCCCATGATTGGCAGTGTGGGAAGACTGCAAAATTCATGGGAGGGATATTTTTTCACTGCAGCAGATTTTCTGGGCGGACTGTTGTTTTGTGAAAGTTTGAACCACTCTAAAGAAGTTCATAGAGAACTATCTCCCATGGGAAGAATCCCATGGCACAGCAGAAGAAACTCTTTTCCTTAAACATAAAGAAAGACACTTAAGAAAAATAAACACTGACCAAACACTATGTTTGTTTCCCTTGTGCGGGTTGGTGGAAAGAGGGGGTGCTGGAAGAGAAAGATGTTCTGAGAGTTCGCTTTAATTTCTTATTATTTCTTTTTATTTTTAATTCTGTTAGTAATAAATCATTTTTATACTGTAACTGTTTAAGCGTGGACCTGTTTTGCCTTGAATTTTTCGTTTTTCCTCAATAATCCTTATTTCACCTTATGAAAATTAAGTTTTAATTTCCCCTTATCTGCTCAGCTATAGCAGAAGTAAATAAGATTCCTTGTGCTTGGCGCCTAACCAGCATCAAACCATGACAACAGGGTATGAGGTTTGGTCAGTTCGTCACCCGAGGTTTTCTTCTGCTGCTCAGGGAGAGGAGTCCTTCCCCTGCTGCACTGTGGGGTCCCTCCCATGGGAGACAGTTCTCTGTGAACTCCCCTAGCGTGTTTCCAATCTCTCGAGCAGCAGTCCTCCCAAAACTGCTGCAACGTGAGTCCTTCCCACAGGCAACAGTCCTCCCAAAACTGCTGCAGTCTTTAACGGGGTGCAGTCCTTGAAGGACAGGCTGCTTCAGCTTGGAAGCAGGGGCACCCTCTCTCCCCTGGGTCTTCCACTGGACCACAGCCTCCTCCAGGCATCCACCTGCTCTGGCATGAGCACCTCCTCCATGGGCTGTGGGTGGGTCTCTGCATCCCTCATGGACCTCCATGGGTGGCAGGTGGACAACCTGCTTCACCATGGTCATCACCACGGCCTGCAGAGGCATCTTGGCTCTGGCCCCTGGAGCACCTCTTCCCCCTCATTCTCCAGTGACCTTGGTGTCTCCATGTTGTTTCCCTCACATGTTCTCACCTCCTCTTCTCTGGATATAAAAAACCCCCAATTGTGCATGCCCATTTTGTTTTGATTTTCTTCTTAAATATGTTATCACAGAGGCATTACCAACCTCTCTAATTGGCCCAGGCTTGGACAGTAGCATGTCCATCTTCAGAGCCATCAGGGATTGGCTCTGCCAGACACGGTGGAAGCTTCTAGCAGCTTCTTACAGAAGTCACCTCTGTGACCCCCCCGCTACCAAAAACCAGGTTGTGCAAAACCAGCACAGTGGTGAAGTACTGGAACAGGTTGCCCAGAGAAGTTGTGGATGCCCTATCCCTGGAAATGTTCAAGGCCAGGTTGGATGGGGCCCTGAGTAACCTGACCAAGGGGGTGGCATCCCTGCCTGTGGCAGGCGGGTTGTAACTAGATGATCTTTAAGGTCCCTTCCTACCAAAATAACTCTATGATTCTATGATCTACTGTAATAGCAAAAATATAAGCATGTTGTTATTTATCCATAGGTGGTAAAATATTGGCCAGAAATTGGGAAATGCGGGTTCTTAGTTTGGCGCTATCTTCTGAGGAGAGATGATATTGAACCCGCACCTTGGACTTCAGAAGGGATCGAACGGTCAAAGAAACTGGGTCTGAGTGTACAGGTCAGAATCAGTGTTCACCAAGTTGCTGTGATATTCTGTTCAAGTAAATGGAATATCAGATTTTAAAACTAGGACTGTGAATAAAATTTCAGGGCCATTTTTCATATACTGCAATGTGGTAGGATCAAATACAAAAATATTTTTATGTTTTAGAAATATATCTAATTTGACAAACTATGATATTTGCAAAACGGAAATAATTGATTAAGCTTTATGCTTTAAAAGGAAATTATTCTGTATATATGGATCAGAAAATAACTGAATAAAATTGTGATCTTTACATGGGATAAGATTTATAAAAGTAAGTCTTGCAGTAGTTGAGTCTCTTAGAATTTTAAAAAATATGTGGTTTTATGTATTTTTCTCTAATTGCAACCTGTTATTGAGGAACTATTACAGATAACATATTTCAGGCAGGAACTTAGGCACTGCGAAATTTATGGCAGATGAGAAGAATGAAAGTAGTATTTTTTTCCTCAGCAAGCCAATAATTTCCTTTGGATGGGTTGTTTTGCTACATGACATCATCTTCAACTTTAGCTTTCTGATTGGTGTAGTTAGAGATGTAGATATGGATGTAGGGTGTCTTTTAATAAAATCTATTCTATATCAGATTCTTTAACTTAACTACATCTTTCTAAAAATATATTAATTAAAAAGATTTCCTGTTTATATAGGGTTTAAAAAATATTTTTATATTATTTCAATATGTAGTCATAGGGGTTTCCATTCTTTTAGAAAATAAATTTGTCAGTATTTGGGAATTCCCAGATGCCATTGGATTTTGTTTTAAATCTGTTTTTCATGTTTTTTTAGTATCCAGAAGGTTATTTGGAAGCCATGGCTAGTAAGGAGAAGAAAGATAAGGTTAAAAAGCAAACTGTGAAACAGGAGCCAACCAGCCAAAGTAACGGAAACCAGAAAAGGACAATTGATGATGGTATTTCATTTTACCTCTTAGAGCTCTGTCAAGTTATACATAAGCAAATAGTATGAAAACTACAAGAAAGTTGGAAGTCATTTGGAATCTAAACGTAGTGTGTTAAGTGCTCAGTATAAAAGTGTGAAACTGGGGATCTTATGGTACTTTTCCATACTTGTAAGGTTTCTTTTCCTTAAACTTCACAGAAATATGAACAATCTTCTATGTAATTATGATCTATAGTTCAAAACAAATCTGGGCAATTTGAATTGGAGCTTTATTGCATCATTACATAGATGTGATTCATGTTTTAATTTTCTAGAAATAATTTTGTCTTCCCTTTTTAATAGTTCAAACAACCACTGTTACTATATCTTGTCATAATTTTCAACAGGTATAGAGGAGACTAAAAATACATCCAAAGCCATGAGAATGGGAGATGGAGGGAAAGGAGAAGCGTTTCAGCTGACCCAAGAGCAGCAATGGCTGATTAGAGAAGACTGCATGAACCAGAAGCTGTGGGATGAAGTACTTGCTTCTCTTAAGGAAGGACCAGTATGCTTGCAACATGTTTAAATTACTCACTTTTAACCTTTCTTTACATAGAATTAGGAGAAATGAGGCTTTGTTAAAATCTAGTTCACTTGCTTAAAGTTGCTGAATACATACTATCTGTTTAGAAACAGCTGATGGGGCATGTAATTTCATTCACTTCAGGATACAGAAGAAATACTGTTATATTGAGACTTGGATAACAAATGAAAATATTTTAATTCAAGTTTAGTAGATTATTTTACTCAGTATAGAAAGAACCTTAGGTAAAAAAGAGGAAATACTTCCCAGCTGTCAAGAAAATAGCAAGGATCGTTCAAGTTTGAAGACACCTGTGGATCTTTTAAAATTAGTCTCTGATGGAATATCCTACAAAAGATTACGTCTTTGAGCATTAATTTGCTTTATTGATGTTCCAATTCATAGTTATTTTAGCTGTTTTGCAGAAGAAAAATAAATCAAGGTATCAGAATGGTAAAGGTCACTATCAAGTCAGTGAAAGAACAAAATATTGAATGAAGAATGGATGCCTAAAAATGAATGTAATAAATCACTTAATTTGCATATTTCAAGGGGCTATTTGCTGCTTTGACAGAAAAAAAGGTCTGGTAACTCCTTGTTCTTTCACTTACAGTATTAGTATTGATATAATACTACTCTACTTGAACAGGAGCTGAAATGGTAAAGTTGTTTATCAGTGAGTTGTCTGGTGAGTTTGCAAATAGACTTTCAACTTAGTTATGTGACAAAATACAGTAGATATGTGTTTCTAAAGCAGCAGAAAACACTATCTTAAGAGAAATCCAGTTACAGGAAAGCTATTTTCCTATAGATTCCTGCCCATAATTTTGATTGCCTGTGATGAAAGCCACATAGAAATTCCAATGGGAATCACGCAATTACCATTAGATAGCTGCAATGAAAAAAAAAATCTTCCAGTTCTGGGCCCCTCAATTTAGGAAGGACATTGAGATGCTCAAACATTTCCAGAGGAGGGCAACAAGGCCGGTGAAGGGCCTGGAACACAAGCCCTATGAAGAACAGCTGAGGGAGTTGGGGTTGTTCAGCCTGGAAAAAAGGAGGCTCAAGGGGGGACCTTATCACTCTCTACAACTACCTGAAAGGTGATTGTAGTCAGGTTGGGGGTCAGTCTTTTCTCCCACTCAACCACTGACAGAACAAGAGGACACAGTCTTAAGCTGCGCATGGAGAAGTTTAGGTTAGACATCAGGAAAAAATTCTTTACTGAAAGAGTGATTGGGCACTGGAATTGTCTGCCCAGGGAGGTGATGGAGTCACCATCCCTGGACGTGTTTAAAAAAAGACTGGACATGCCACTCAGTGCCATGGCTTAGTTGATAAGGAGGTGTTAGGGCATGACGTCCTGAGGAGGACCTCAGCTGCCACTGTCCAGAATCGCTTTGGCCCGGCAGATTGAACCTCGGGATTAAAGGGTGGGCTCAGATCTGCGCGCCCTGTGTCTCACCTAAAAAATCCAGTGCGCAGGCTGGGAGGTCTGAAGAGAAAAGAGGCCTCCCCCGGATCTTCGTACGCGAAGGCTGGCCAGCATAGCATAGTTAGGGCATGGGTTGGACTTGATCTCGAAGGTCTTTTCCAACTTAGTTAATTCTGTGATTCTGTGTGATCTTAATGCTTGAAACAATCATTCAACTTTAATTATAATTTTTCAGTTGAGATGAATCTAATACTATTTAAAGTATTGAAAATAACTATACTTTGAGTAACTTTAGATCTGCTTTTTATACCTGTATACTGGAGTGAGTATGCTTGCATGTGTAAAATCTATGGCACAAAATTTATCCAACATTCTTCAGAGTTGCTCTGAGAGGACTGAAAACCACAAAGGTTCTTTTACCTATTGCAGATTATTTCAGAGTGAGGACTCAAGAAACTAAATACCTCCAGCAGGTGCAAAGGTGACTTTCTTAGTGAAAAAGGTATTTTGCTTTCCCTTTGCAAAGCAGCAGCAATCACTTTCCCATGACTGATGTGCAGAATTATACCGATGATCACTAAATACATTTATTAGCTTCCAAATTCTCTGAACTGTGCCAAGAATCAGGCTTGATGGGCTCTCTGTTTTGTTTTTACTGATAATAATGTACAACCAAATAACCTTCAAAATCTTAGTTCTCTCACTTCTGGAAAATAAAGATAACTCCCAGTATCAATACAGGTTGGGGGATGAACAGATCAAGAGCAGCCCTGTTGAGAAGGATTTGGAGGTGCTGGTGAAGAAGAGGCTGGACATGAGCCAGCAATGCGTACTTGCAGCCCAGAAAGACAATTGCGTCTTGGGCTGCATCAAAAGCAGCATGTCCAGAAGGTTGAAGGAGGTGATTCTGCCCCTCTGCTCTGCTCTGGTAAGACCCCACCTGGAGTACTGCATCCAGCTCTGGGGTACCCAGCACAGGAAGGACATCAACCTGTTGGAGTGAGTCCAGAGGAGGCCACCAAGATGATTATATGGATGGAGCACCTCTCCTACGAGGAAAGGCTGCTAGAACTGGGTTTGTTCAACCTGGAGAAGAGGAGGTTTTGGGGTGACCTAATTGCAGCCTTGCAGTACCTGAAAGAAACCTACCAAAAAAAATGGAGATAAACTATTTACAAGAGCATGTAGTGATGTAGTGACAGGACAAGGGGAAATGACTTCAAACTGAAAGAGGGTAGATTTAGATTTGATGTTCAGAAGAAATTCTTTACTGTGAGGGTGGTGAGACACTGGAACAGGTTACCCACAGGAGTTGTGGCTGCCCCATCCCTGGAAGTGTTCTAGGCCAGTTTGGATGGGGCTCTGAGCAATCTGATCTAGTGGATGGTATCTCTGTCCATAGTAGGGGGGTTGGAACAAGATGATCTTTAAGGTGCCTTCCAACCTAGTCCATTCTATGATTCTACAAAAAGCAGGGAAATTATTTGTTCGTGGACTTGCTTTCTAAATACTTTGTTAGCCACACTGCTTCTCATAGATGTGAAGGATATAAGATGAGCCTTCCAAAAGTTTTTTAATGTAATTAACATAATTTATTAAATTTATACCTTGCACTGAGGTCAATAGAGGTTCACTTCTGAGGAAATAAGAATGAACAAGACGCTGTGAACATCAACAGTATAGGGAATGAGCAGAAGACAGGTAGAGGTAATAGCAGAGGGTATGGGAATGTCATTATGTAAATGTCCATTAATACAGGAGCAATTGTGGTAGGTTTTGGAAGGAAATTTGTAACTTGGACTGAGACATGATGATTGCACCAGAAAAGTTTCAGTGTAAGCAATCTTTGCAATGTCCATCTGTCCTATCACACTGAATATTGGATTTAACAACTCCTAGCAGTTTTGTAGCATTATTAGGCGATGCTAACTGAGTTTGGGAGGAGTAATAAGGATGTTAAACAAGTATCTCATTAATCTATCTCTACATTTACCAAATGCTATGAAGGTCAAATTTTTTACTCAGTTTAGGTCTGTGAATTTGGTTGTGAATTTTTGATTTAAATATAGGTAATAATTGCAGAAGTTAGGCAAATTGTTTTTTAAAAAACCTTTAATAATTTTAACTAAAAATGCCCCTTTTTGTTTGCATATTTGTGAATGTGCCTCTAATAGTTCTATTTTTCTCTTCTTTTGTCCTATACTAGAATTTCCTGAAGAAATTGGAACAATCTTTCATGTGTGTCTGCTGTCAGGAGTTGGTTTACCAGCCAGTGACAACAGAGTGCCTCCACAACGTCTGTAAAGTAAGAATAATCCCTGTATCGCTCTGGACTGTGTTCTTGGCCCTAAGACATTGATCACCAAAACCAACATATTTTAGAAAGACAATAATTATTGCCTAGCAGTCAGAGCAAGAAATGTAACGTGCTTCGTTCCAGTTGTGTGGCTGCTATATAATCAATCTTCATTTTATGTAAAAAAAAGTGGAAATGTATTTAGTATAATTTCTTATAGACATGATGTACCAAGTTTGTCACTCCATTGTAATTAGTGGAGCTATGCTTGTGAATGGTTTGTTCCAGAGCTAGATGTTGGTACAATAAGATTAATTTTATGTAGCTAAGAAATTAGAATAGAGCAAGACTGCTCCTTCAAAGAGCTGCTTGTTACATAGAGGTAAAGTATTATGAGGAGGTTTATATACTGAGTGGCAGAAAAAAACATGGAGAATGTTTCATGGCAACAACTTCAAAGCATAGAATCTGAAGTTATCAATGACTAATTATAAAGTAGCATACAATTACTGTTTTAAGGTATAGACTGACAGACAGTGTTGCTGTTTGGGCAAAGATTGGCCCACATAAAATTTTTATATTTAACTTATATGCTTGGACTGTCTGCAGTTTGGAAAGACAAGCAAGAAAAGAAGGCAACATTCATAATAATATTTTAGATACTGTAGTCTGAAACCTATTTTATTCTACTCATGATGCTTAAACACTGAGTCTTGTCATAGAGATGAAGTAGCTATGGATTGTTAGATAAAATGCTATACACCTGTATGTTCAGCTACATCTTAAAATGAAACTGTGGAATACTTACAGCACTCTAACAGAAATGCTAGAAATAAACTGTGGATAGATTCACAGAAACACATCAGGGAAAATTAAGTATCTCAGTAGTAACACTTTAAATGCCTGACAGACTCAAGGCTTTGCCTCCTAATCAAAAGAAGATTTATTTGGTTAATTCCTTTGTGATAAGTTGACCCCAGCCAGCAAATAAACATCCACCAGCTGCTCACTCAATCCTCTCCACAGTGAGAAAAACTCATGGGTTGATATAAAGACAGTTTAATAAGTGAAGAGAAAAAAAATGGAAAGGGAAAAAAGTGATGTAAAGGCATTTGCTTACCACCTCTCACAAGTAGACCAATGCCCAGTCAGTCTCCAAGCAATGACTACTTTGGAAAGACCACCCTCCAGCACAACAGTATGGAATATCCATTTGGTCAGTTGGTGTCAGTTGTTCCAGTTGTGTCCCCTCCCGAACTCCTGCTCATCCCAGGGCTACTCACTGGGGAGGTAGAATGAGAAACTGAGAAGGCTTTGATGCTGTGCAATCACTGTTCAGCAGTAGCTAAAACATTGGTGTATTATCAACACTGGTTTAGTCACAGATCTTAAACACAGACCCATGCAGGCTGCTATGAAGAAAATTAACTCCACCCCAGCCAAACCAAATACATTATTTCAGTTGTAAAGGCACAAATATGGCAAGAGAACTCAGTAAGAACTTGCTGTTTCTGGAAATGTGGGAAACTGCATCTTTGGTTCCTAATAATTACTTAATTTTTGCTAGCTAAATGTTTGATGTAAATCAAAAGCTGTAACACTTTTACTTCTTTGTCTTTGTATGCCCCAGAGCTGTTTACAGCGTTCTTTCCGAGCTGAAGTTTTTACCTGTCCTGCCTGCCGCTATGACCTTGGAAAGAGCTACGCCATGGTTCCTAACAAGATATTGCAGACACTACTTGACCAATTCTTCCCTGGTTATAGTAAAGGACGATGATGTGTTCAAATAATTTCAAACTTCTCCCATTGATTTTATAGACAGTAAAGGAAAATAAACATCTAAAAGTCAACAGTGAACCAGTCAACTTGATGGAAGTAAATCTATTGTCACATTTTGAATCAGCTCATCATCTTCCACCCCATTGCCATCTTTCTTCATGTAGTGAGAACTCTAAATCTCTGCTGTCTTTAACATCAAAGTTTTGGTGAGCTGACAATTTTTAAAGGGAGGAAAAAAACCCATCAAACCAGAAGTTTTACGTCTAAGTGATGAGTCCTAGCTGGTGCTTAAATTAAGATTTGTTTTTTGCAACTACCTCAGGCAGAGGAAAACAAATTACGGGGAAGAAAAATACTTCATAAAGTTTCAGCTACCACTGCTTTCTTAATTTTACTTGTGTCTAGTCTGTGGGTTAATTCAACAAAAAAGCCAAAAAACCCAAAATAAACCAACAAAAACCAAACATTACTTAAGTCAGTTGGATTAAAAAACAGCAAAATCTGTGGTGTGTATAGTCCTTTTTTTGTATTTCTTGCATTATATTGTATTTTTTTTAAGAACAGGTTGACTTTTAGTCTATTTTTGTGAGCTTCACTGTGCTTTTTCTTGTATTTTATGCAAGTTGACTAAGGACTAATGAACAATATGAATGCATTGTTGCTGCAGTAATGTAAAGTGAACTGTGTTGTTTTGCACTTAACAGATATTAAAGGCAGTAGTTGCATACAAAAAATAATATTTAAAAAGCCATTTTTATATTAGTTTGAAATGTATGCTTTTAGTAGGTCTTGTATCAGTGGCAATAAATCTATATAGCATTGAAGACAGTGCTAGCTTGAAAGGGTTTAAATTGCTTAATATGGTGACCTGAAATTTTATATACAATATATTCCCCCAAATATACATTATTAAATATTTTATGATTCAGAAATGTTGCTATTTTTGTGGGGTNGGAAGAAAAATACTTCATAAAGTTTCAGCTACCACTGCTTTCTTAATTTTACTTGTGTCTAGTCTGTGGGTTAATTCAACAAAAAAGCCAAAAAACCCAAAATAAACCAACAAAAACCAAACATTACTTAAGTCAGTTGGATTAAAAAACAGCAAAATCTGTGGTGTGTATAGTCCTTTTTTTGTATTTCTTGCATTATATTGTATTTTTTTTAAGAACAGGTTGACTTTTAGTCTATTTTTGTGAGCTTCACTGTGCTTTTTCTTGTATTTTATGCAAGTTGACTAAGGACTAATGAACAATATGAATGCATTGTTGCTGCAGTAATGTAAAGTGAACTGTGTTGTTTTGCACTTAACAGATATTAAAGGCAGTAGTTGCATACAAAAAATAATATTTAAAAAGCCATTTTTATATTAGTTTGAAATGTATGCTTTTAGTAGGTCTTGTATCAGTGGCAATAAATCTATATAGCATTGAAGACAGTGCTAGCTTGAAAGGGTTTAAATTGCTTAATATGGTGACCTGAAATTTTATATACAATATATTCCCCCAAATATACATTATTAAATATTTTATGATTCAGAAATGTTGCTATTTTTGTGGGGTTTGTATTATTCAAACTTGTCAAATTATTACATTTAAAATTAAGATACTTTTTTTCAGACTACAGAATATTTCCTTTAGACAGGCTTCTTATTCTTCAAACTCAATTTTTCATATACCTTAATTCATTCATCAAGAAAACAGAAGAATGTTTACTCAAATGAAATTCTAAGCCACTATGCCTCCCCTGCACCATGCCTTAAGAAAAAAATCTAACCTCATTTGGGGTCTTACATATTTCACCTGTAGCAGTGCTTGTGCTACAGGTGCAACTACTGAGGCATCTGCTTGAGACAAGCACAAGTAGCCCTAGCTCTATATATCAGAGCAGGAGTCCTGGAACCTGCTGTGGAAGTCTTTCCTTCCTGTTAGCAATTTATGTTGTGGGATCCTAGCACAGTGATCAGTAAAAGGGGTGTCTAAGTAGTCATAGGGTGATATCAATGGTGCAGTCTATAAAGAGGATATGCTATGATGTTGGAGGGAAATAGCAACTAGATACTATTTTTTTTGGTCAATTCTCATTTCAGACCTTTGAAATGCTGTTTATTATTTACTGTTAATTTTTTTTTTTGAGGCTGCATTCTATCAGTAGGTATTATCTTTGATTTGTTAATAGTTTTATGTAATGTGATAATCCCCTTCTGAGTGCTTGTCTACAGGTGCATTCATATTAGAGAAGTATGGGCACATTTATGATGAAATTCTCTGATTCAAAACCTTGCCTTCACCTTCCCCTCTATAATGAATCAGACAAATGTAATTGCTCTTTTTTTTTTTTCTTTTTTTTTCAGTTAGTTTTAGATAAGGAATTTCAGTTACACTGTACTAATGCATAATGGTTTAATGCTGGTAGCATCTTGGATCACATAACACTGAAGACATGCATTGCTGAACAACTCAGAAAGAAGTTGAAGCTTCAGCTTTTGATCTTTTTCTGTACTTATTAGGAAATGAGGTTTCAGGCAATATGCAACTAACTACTGTATTAATGTTAAGCATATAGTTTGAGAACTGTAGATTGTTTCCTAAGTCCACAGATTCCCCAAATTATAACCCAATTCTTTTTATTATGAAAACTATACCTTTGTAACCAGCACATGCATCTGTGTAATATGCACCTACCAAAAGTCTATAGTATTTTAAACCTTTTGATGACCTGTGAATTAGTAAAAAGCTGTCAAACTGAATTGATGAGGTACGATACTATAAATGCACCATTTTATTAGAGAAGTCTTATCAAAACTGTTTTGGAAAAGGCAGCTTTTAATTTAGATTCCTGAGTCTTAAACTAAGCTTGGTAACATTCCTCAAAACACACTAAAATCTAGAAAATATAAATCTGAATTATTCACCCTATCAGTTAAATGTTTAGCAAGAAACCATTCCAAATATTAGCTTTTCTTTGTCAGAAGAGTTAATGACTCTTGATTACTAGACAACCTAGCTTTCCCTCAGTCTATATTTATTTGTCACAAAGTTTAAGGCCAACTGTAGAAGTTCCTACATTTATTTTTTATGGTTTGGGCTTAACTATTTTTTCAGACTGAATTGCCCCAAATCGGGCCAGGAGACACTTCAGAGACAGAGTCAGAGAAGTGGGTATTTGTTTTATTCGTCGCGCCAGGTGTGTGGGGATCGCTCCTCCAAAACACACACCGGTGCTCCCTACAACACGGTATTATGGGTTAAATTATGAATATTCATTACATTCTTTGGCACAGGCATGGTTATACAAAATATTTCTCAGAAGTCATTAATATCATTAGCATACGGGTCACGCATGCCCTGTGTGTCCTGGTGGTCGCACTGAGGAAGGCTCCTCTTCTTTCCTCGGGGGTCTTTCTGATGAAGATAAGTAGTCTTCCTCACAATGCACTTTTCACCTTTCTCCCTGGAGCATGCGTAGTCCTTTGAGGGATGATTCAGTGGTCTCTGAGATGATCTTTGTCCCCTCTATCTTGACAAGATTAGGGCAAACTCGGCTTCTTAGGTTTTGTAATCAACATCAGCTGTCTGAATTAACATCTTCTGTCTCCCAGTAGTTAACTGTGCTCACATGAGTTAGCTATTGACCACCCCTTACTCAATCCCCCCTTTTTCTTTGATCATTTGTAATTCTTTACAAATCTTGCATGCCTTTAAAGTAAGTACCCTTCTCTATTTTATTTATAAGTTTGTGCTTGTGCCATTGAGCATAAGCATCACGATTCCAAGTACATAATATCATACAACAATAACTACTAATACAAGCACTAAGTAACAATGAAATAACACAAATAGCTATTACAAACAATTGTTTAAGCCAGGATAAGTTGGGTAACCATGATGTAAGTTTGTCCCATACCTCTTTAAATCCCCAGGAAGTATCATCCAAGGTGATCTGATGTAATGTCCGTGTTTGTCCCAGAATTATCTGCAAATCTGTTTCTATTCGTTTATCTAAATTAACATAGCTGCAACAGCTTGTATTTATAACTGTACATACTCCTCCTTCTTTGGCATACAGCAAATCTAATGCAAGTCTAATCTGTATGGCTAATTGTGAGATGCTCTTAATCTCGATTTGCTGTGCTCTTACGGCATCTGCACTGGCATTCATTATGGTTTCTATAGTAGCAGAAAGGTTCACTATTGCTTTCTCTAGTTCATTTACTCCAGGTCCGGGTACAAACCATCTGGAAAAGCTGTGAAATCCAGTGGGTC
>VZRF01004638.1:125981-151193 GCA_013396875.1 Vireo altiloquus | reverse complement strand
GTTTTTTAAAAAACAATTTAACCTGCACTGCCTCCTGCTGACCTCCAGAGTCTAGCCCGTGCCCTGAGGTGTCTGCGTTTGGATGGGCAGATGTTACACAGAGCCTGTGAGAAACCACTTTTATTGTTGAGGAGCACCAGAAGCTAGACAGACCTTACAGTGCCTAAAATGTTATGTGAAACAAAAGTTTAGGCAAGGGAAGTTATCCCAACAAAATTAGGTGAGATAAATCCATGACAGGGTTTGTTTATTTAAATGAGAAATTTTGGATGAAGTTGGAATTTTTATAGAAGCATAGCAAATTATTTGCAGACACATGTGAAAACACTGTGTCAGAGTTTATCCCCTTACTGTGGAACAAGGAGAAACATTTTTTAAGACATTTCTGGTCTTCTCTCTTATGAATTCTTTTAGGGTTATAAGAAACCTGTATAAGAAATGTGATTCAACACTGTATTTCATTCTCTGCCAGCACCTTTATCTGCCCCCTGCTGTGCAGAATGCTGCAAGCAAGCAGATAAGAGATATTTTGGGGGCATACAGATATTTTTTGGTGGCCATTTTTGCCATTTGTACTTTCCTGATTTGGGAAGCTTCTTATATTTGTTCCTTTATTTATGTGAAATATGCATGGGTGGTTGTTGTGGGGAACTTCCTTATTATTTCAATTTCCTTTTCTTCATTTTACTTCTGTTTTCTTTGTTTTTGGTTTGGGGCGTTTTGGGGTTTTTTCCTTTTTTGTGGGTTTGGTTTTTTAGTGAGTTTGTATGAGGGTATTTTTTAGGTGTTTTTTACTGTTTATTTAGGTGTGGTTTTATGGGTGGCTTTTTAGTTTTAGTAACACAAAGTAACACAAGATTTGTGTCTGGCAGTGGCTGTGAAGGGGCCCAGAAACTCAGAAAGGCCTTGACTCACGCTGTGCATGAGAGAAAGGTGATGTCACCTCGGTCAGGGTGACACAAGATGTGCTCCAGATGAGGCACTGAGTCCTCATGAAGAAGGGGTAGGTGACCTTGTCACAGTGGATGAAGGTAAGGTTGAGGTGCTTGTTGTCTTTGCCTCAGCTTTTTTTAGAAATATTTTCCAGGTCTTTTTCCCAGAAATAGGATTCAAGAAGAAGAACTTTCCAGTGATGGTAGAGGATCAGTTAATGTTCATCTTGAGCATTCTTGATCCTTAAAATCCCTAATGGACTTAACGGGATACATACTGTTCGAAAGGATAAACTCATCTCAGTCAAACCAAGGTCCTCTAAGGTAATTGGGAATGGAGAACTGGCCCTGCCAGGAAAGGCTGAGCAAGCTGGGTTGGAGGAAAAATGTTTTGGGTAGTGGACCTAACAGTCATCACCCACTGCTTTCAAGAAGCCATCAGAGAACATGGATCCAGAGCCAGTAGAGCCTGGTGGAGGAGTGGAAGCCAGTAAGTTGGTGGTCCAGCTGTTTATAAGAAGTGGTATGGTGTGGGACTGTTCTGTATGAGTTTTATTCACCATTGGAACAGGCTGTATGAATATCCATCCTCAGACCTTTTCTAAACAACTGGACAAAGGCCTGAGCAACCTTGTCTTAATTCAGTGTTGAACCTATTTTGAGTATAAGCTTGGACTTTGCTTCCTGCTTGAATGTTTCTAGATGGAGTATCATTTAATGGACATTAAGCTTTCTAGCTAATATCTTGGGCTGTCATATAGTTCAGCCTGCAGATTTGATAAAACTATAAAATATTTCTTTTGGAGTACCTGAAAATTAGACATTATATCTTTGGACACTTCTGAGCCGTGCTAATTTGGGAGTTCTCTGAGACTAGAAGGAAAACATCAGAATAAGTAGAACAAAACTGATACGGTTCAAGATTCCTTTTGCACATTCTTAGGAAAGATGAATTAAAGGAAATGAAATTATATTTTACAGTTGTATTGTTGATTGTCTCCTTCATAAAGGCTACTTGGTCTTTCAGTATTAAAAACTAACATGTTTTCACTGAATCCTTTTCATCATCTTAATTGCACACCAGACTCAATGAATGTGATGTCTGTATAACTGCAAAACACAGCTGCACTTTGTTCAACAGAAAAAAAAAATTTTCCTGTTTTTTCAACTCAAAACATACTGATTTCAGGCATGCCACAAGTGAGGAAAGACAGCAAATATCTCTTGTGCATTCTGTTTATCTGCTTGTTTTTCGTTTTGGTTTCTGCCCCACCCTACCCCCAATGAAGCTGCATCACAACTGCAGGCTGGGGAGAACTCAAACCCAAAGATTTCCGACCTTTATCACAATCATGAATTTTGCAAGATTTCCTTATCACTGCTTCTTGACTCCAAGACCTTTTTTGTCAGGACTTTTGAATTCAGGAATTACTTCTGTGTCCAGTAAGTATCATAAAATTTGGTAATACCAATAAATATGGACATTTTACACAGATGATTGCACTCTGATTCTTTAACTTGAAGTGAAAAAAACTTGCTCATCCTATTACATATTCATCTTGTTATTTTTAATTTTGTTTGTTTTGTTTTTATTTTGTTTGTTTTTGTTTTGTTGTTATTTGCATTTTAAATATTAAACAATCCTTTTTTTCTAAACATTTTCCTGCTAACACTCAAAAATTTCCTGAAAAACTTTAGTGTTCTGTGTATTTTTGCTTTGGAGAAATATAAGGTATGTAAAGGGGGTTTTTGGTGGGGTTTTTTTTGTGTGTTTTTTGTTGTTGTTGTTGTTGTTTTTTGGGGGTTTTTTTAGTAACATATTTCACCTCTTCATCGGCTTAAACACACTCGAGTTTATCACATGTATGTATTTTAACTGGAGCATAGTCCCTCACTGCTGTATCCATGTTTATAGTACTCTTCTTAAATAACAAGATCTGTTGATGTGATTATCTTGTTCATGTAGGCAAAAAGTACATTAAAACATTTCAAAGACATTTTATTATTGAAAATGAGTGTACATTTTGGTGACACTGTTCTTCAGTCCTTTTCAGCACTGCTAAACCCATAACAATTATCACACAGAGAAAGCAGTGGTTTCTGCAAGTGGGAGTGAAGAGGAGTATCCTACCTATTCTACTGAAGAAGATACTAAAGACAGACCCTCTGCAAAGATAGGAGAAATAATGTGTGGACGAAGCTTTTTATGTGAAATTATTTGAACTTCAAGGAGAATTGATTTTCTATTTTCTTCCTCACCTTCCTCCATGAGTTCTTGCTTTGCTTTGTTTTGTTTTATTTTCTTCTTTTCTCTTTCTCTCTCTTTTTTTTTTAATCCCTGTTTTAGACTAAGGGTACAGGAAAAAATGTTGGAGGTATTTTGTTGGTGTCGTTTTCTTCCTCTCAGATAATTTTGTTTATTTAACTTTTTTTAACTCCTATCTCTGTCTATAGCTCCATCTTGCATTGGGTTTTACTGTCTTTTAGTATGCATCAAGAAAACAAACATAGTCCTGGGGGAGATTTAGTATTCTGTGCTACAAAATATATTTATCATTTTTTGCATGAACTAAAAGTTTATGAAAATTTTTTGATATCCTGATTAATTTTCCTACCTTATGTACTGATTATGAGCATTATACCTGGAAGTGAGAGATCTGTTCTAGTTACTAACTTTAGAAGACCTACTGATATTGCAACAAACACAGGTGTGAAGTGTTTAGTCACCAGGAAATGTTTACATGTCCTTTCCTGACTTGTTGATGGAAAATGTAAGAAGTCTTTCTACCAAAACCTAATTACCAAACTGCTACAGTCTGCGTATTACTTGAAAGATTATTGAATATTAGGAGCTACTCAGAAAATCAAATATATTACAAATATGTGAATAGAATACTTAGATTGAATTTCGGAGTAAAAGATGAAATTGCTGAAAGACAGAAGCACTTTGGAATATGATCAGATAAACAATTAATCCATAAGAATCTTCTACAGGTTCTTTTAATGCAAAGAGAAAAGGATGTGTTTAGAGTAAAAGGAATATATCTAGATTCAACATAGAGTTATAAATGCAGATATGCAGAGACCCATTCTAACAGTTTCATGGTGTCTAAACTACAGTGGAAATGCTTATTGATTACAAATTAAAAAGAGTATCAGATAATTTGTTTTGAATATTTATTTTTCATTAAACCTTTTTGCTAGTGACTATTTCATTGATCTTTAAAGATATATAATTACAAGTTAATAAAAAAAATTCTGTGTAGAATTTTTAACTCACCTTGATAATGTATATTAGGACAAGAGTTGAAAATGTTTCTGTAATTGAATTAGTAGGTCGGATAGTAGGTCCTAAAGCTGCCCTTTGTCAGAGATAGATGGTAGAACTACAGAGAAACTTGTTTCTTCTAATAGCCATGTTGGAAATATTTTAAGTGGTTTGAATCTTATAATATTCACAAAAAAATATTTTTCTTCACATCTTTTTTGCACTCTACTGCTATCCAGTAGTGGTGTCCATAATCATTGTTCATTGAGGCATATTCTGAAAAAACCCACCAAAACAGCCCACTATTAAAAACTCATTATAAGGAAGCTGAAGTAGACAGGCACTATAGTAGAGACAGATATTTTGATGCATGATTAGCTGATTTTAAGATAGTTGAAAAATAATTTACAAAACGTGTGATTATACATGATTTTGTATTTCCCAAGGACTTACTGTATTTTTCAGATGGTCAAATGAAGTAATAGACTATGGGCTAGCTAAATGATAATAAATTTAAATTATTTTATTCCATGAGATAGGGGGGACGATTTATAGTCTGGAAATCTTATGAAACTAACTTGAAAAATGTTTGTTTGATAAATTTTAATTGTAAGTCAATGTAGGTAGGTGTAGATTACTTTTCTTCAAACACCAGATGGATTTGTAATCATGCAATATTTCCCAAGTTATAAAAGCATATACGTGAACTAAAAGGCAAATACAGAATTGTTGGAAACAGAGCGTTTCTAGTCCACTTTGTTACAAGTTAAACTGGTGAAAATGTCTTACTGTTTTGATGCCTTAAATGGCTACCTAGAAACAGAGACTAGACAGGAATAAAGGAATAAAGGTGGTATTTTACTTGAAAGGCCTTCAGATGTACACNATGAGAGAACAGCACTTAACAAGCTACAGGAAAGTTCAGAGTTACACTAGCAGTACAGGATTTGAAAAATATAAAAGTTAAAACCTAAGGCATCAGTTTAAAGAATTCTATTTAAGGTTATACAATCCAGAATTTTGACATAAAACTTTTTTTTTTTTTTTTCAGAACTTCCATAGTGTATTTCTTAAATGATTTTGCAGTTATATTTACACTGGATTGTTAGGAGTTTCAACTTGACTTAATATTTTATGGCACTGAGTATAATTTAACTAGTATAGCCACAGAAGTAATATGATCAGTATGAAATAGTTCATAACATAATACTGATGTATTTATATATAAAGCTTTTTTGTAATTGTGTTCTAGAACAAATGGGCCTTCATGGCAACAAAACAACAAGGAGAGCAAATGCATGACCAGAAAGAAGCCCATTCATTTTTTTAAATGAATTTTTTATTATATTATAGAGCTTAACATAGGAATTAAAATAATATATGTAAAAATGGAAAAAAGTGCAAGAGATTCAGAACTCAAAAAAAAAAATAGACAATATAAAATAGAACACAATGATTCTTACTTTTAATGTGTTTTTAATCTCTGGTTAAAGCTCAAATGTTGGCACTTCACAGAATTTTAAAAAAATGAATACTTATTTGCGAACCAGATTTGAAATCATTGCCAAAGAAGTCAGAATTGACTCATCATCCAGCATTTTGTGATAAATTGTGAGGACTAAGAGGCATTCAGCTTAGCTAGAAATTCATACTATTAGAAGTTCATGTTATTATTTTATCCTCCATATGCCTGCTGCAAAACAAATGGAATAGAAAACTATATGGGACAAATCTGGTGGCCCTCAGAATAGGAGAAAAAAAACCTCAGATGTCAACTGAATGACATTGGTATCACTGAACACTGGAAAAAATCAGGTATGGTGTGGGAAACACAATGAGAATTCAGTAACTAGTGTTCTCATTCCCACACAACAGTAATTCCACTCCACGCATGTGTTTCGATACTTGTTGATTAGGAAAGATTTAAGTAAAAGACTTTTTTGTAAAAAAAGGTAAAGCATCTAGGAACATTTTATATATTTCTATGTTCAAATATCCTAAAATGAAGTCCACATAAAAGATTTACTGTGTTTAATAAGGATGTACCAAATCAAGAATGGTCATTTTCTTCTACTTTCCTTCTTACAAGCACAGAGAACCTGATTCACACTAAAACAAGTATTTTTCTTCCTTCATTTAAAACACTGGAAATTGATCACAGATGCAAATAGGACATATTCCAAATTTCCTGGAATTATTTTAAAAAACAGTATTTCTTTTAAATATTGTATCTTTAGCCGTAAAAAAAAAAAAAAAAAAAAAATTCCCTATGTAATACATATAGCTTTTTCCTTTGGTACCTATATTTCTTGTGAAGTGTGGAGAATTATATTGTCTTCATGAATACATTGTAAACACTATATGGTTTCTCTTAATATATATTTATTTTTTCACTGACTTTTAGTGAAGAAGGTAGGGATTGGACTTAATGAGGGAATCCAATCCCTCATCAATTGAGTCCCACATGGTTTGAGCCCTAAAAAATTGTCTGTTGAATATTAAAAATATATCTCACACATGATAATGAATTCTAACAAAGGCATGTAAGATTAAAAAGTTTTTCACACTAATACTATAAAAATAAAAATTGCAAACACCTTCTTCAATTTTCCCTCCTGGATGCTTAATTTTCAGTGGTTAAGACAGTGATAATAAACATTGTTCATAGTTCTACTGTCAACCCAAGCTATATATTCTCAAAGACTTATTCAGGAAAAATAGAATCAAGCTCTTTAAATCATAAGTGTTCTTACTGAATAAACAACCAAAGAGAACCATGACTACCCTCAGTAGAAAAACAAATAGAAAAAAACAATGTGAATGAATAATGATTAGACTTATCATAAGCTGCAAGCATGATACTTATAAAAATGCAAAAGGTTTGAGAAAGCAATGGTGCAAATCAATATTTTGACTATAAGAGCTCAGTAAGTTTTCCAAAGTGTTTCAAATATTTCTTGGTTCTCTATAGAAAGAAGTGTTTAGAGATAAAATAAAAATAAACTTTTGTATTGTAATAAATAGAAATGAAATAACAGGCATTTTCCTTTACTGATGCTTGGTTTCCATGAAAAAGAAGACTTGTTCCAGGAGATGCTTTTTTAGGAGGACAGAGGCTCTAAAGATACTGGAAATTGTTGATGGAATTCATACAGTTGTGTGACACAAATATACACCTGAAACACTAGTGGCAATGCCTCTTACATCTTAAAGAGCTAAGTGTCTAACACAGCAGCAGGGTCATGCTTGGAAAAAATGTTGTAAAAACCAGCTCAGGAGCATAAGTATCTACACAAGAAGTTATTCAGAGCAAGAGCTAACACAATGTCATGTCCTTGAAATATGAGGAATTGCGAAATTATTGTGTCCTACCTGTGTTAGAAAATAAAACATGATATTTTCTGTTCATTGTATATACAAACTAACTTAGACCACTCAGCACAATGGACCAAGAAACATGGAAGTGTTCTTCAGGTTTGCCAATAAATTAATCAGAGATCTCAAAAATCTAGTGTGATAATTTTGTGATAATTATACCAGGCTTCTTTTAAAAAAAACCCCATGCATATGTACATAGACAAACACATATTTGTTTGCATGTGTGTATGAACACATGCAAAAGTTGTTCAGCTTGAAATAATGTTCCTAAAAATATACATATTCTCTGCTTAGGCCATGAAGATATGATTCAATAGTTATTTTGTAGGGTATATTATTTGTAGAAGTCCTTTTTAAACTATATCTTTAATTTGAACTTTATCTTTGATCCTATCATTTTAGTACTTTGTCACTGCAGCTTTCCTTTACAGCCATGAATTCCAGTTCTTTCTGTGGCATAAGTAGAATGTGAAATATGTGCTTAGCACCACTACCAGAGGATACCTTATTTGGCATAAGCCATCTATCCCTTCTCTTCCTGGCTCTTCTTTCAGACAAAAGATGCTCAATAACCATAGTAGTAGAGGTCACACAGTTTGAGAGTCAGGATATATAAATAAAGCTGTAGTTCCCTTAAAGAGCTGGAAATCACACCTGGTTACCTTTCTCAACTTAAGCCACTAAGACTATAAAAGTAACCTTTGCCTTCAGCTCCACTTTTGAATGCACAACCAGCGCTCATGCTTACTGAGTTTTTATGAAACTCAGAGTTGTTAAATTAAATATTCTGGATTTGGCTTACACATCTGTGTTTCATACTGTACTGCTATTTCAAGTCAAAACCAAACCAAACCAAATCAAACCAAACAAAAAAGAATGAACCAAACGAAAACAAACCCTTACAGAAACACCAAGAATAAATTGTCTGCTTAAGTTCAAATTGAGTTGAAAGAATAGTTGAAATTCCTTAGCTATTCTTTGAAACACTTGGACTCTATTTTAATATTCCTAATTGAGTATCTTCTTAAACCAGTTTATCTTCTGATTAGTTCATTGTAGTTTTACTGACCTTTTCTGTAAGACTTCACTTCTTTTCTTGATTTTACTTGAATTTATTTTTTTTTAATAAAATCATTTATAACACCAAAAGACAAAACCCATTATTTTTAGAATTTGAATGAAACCAAGTTCTCCCAGAACCATATTTCATTAGAGTAATACTGCACCACTTTCAAAAAATTCAGAGTATGCTATTGTTGGTCTGCAGTCTGTGAAAGACAATTATTTCTTGAATATGTTTTTCTTCAGAAATATTTTAGTTAATAAGTATGTGTAAATATGTGTGTTGCAGGAACTGGTTTTTGCTCACAGAGCTCTTTAAGTCAGTTGAAAATAAAGAAGATAAGCTTATTTAATATACACATTCCATACACACACTAACACAGAGTAGATAAGAGAGCCAATCATATTGTTTTCATGCTGTGAAGTATCTGTTTGTATAGCTAAACATAACTTTTTAAGTTTATTTTTTTACTAGAAGTAAGGCTTAAGAATGGACTTTTGAATTTGTTCTGCCTTATCATGATAACCTCTTACAACACCACCACCCCTACCCCAGTGAATATGTCACTGAAAATACTTCTTGAATATACTTAATGAATTTGACTTGAATTCTGCAAGCTAAATGCTTAGAGCTCCACAATTTAAGAAGGATTAAGGTTCCTGAATGCATTCAGGGAAGGATGGCAAAGCTAGTGAAAGAGCTGGAAGGAATGTCTTATGAGGGCAGCTGAGGAATCTGTGGTTGTTTAGTTCAAAGAGAAGAAGGCTGAGGGGTAAACTCATTGCTCTCCACAGCTGCCTGGGGAGAGGAAATGGAGAGAGATGTGCTTTCTTCTCCCCACAACCCAGTGACAGGATGTGTGGGAAGAGTTCAAACTTGTACCAGAGACGGTTTAGACTGGACATTAGGAAGGATTTCTTTACAGAGGTGGTGGTCAAACCTTGGAACAGGCTTTCTAGAGTGGTAGTTGGTGTCCCAAGCCTGTCAGTGTTCAAAAGGCATTTGGAAAATGTCCTTAACAACATGCTTTTAGTCAGCCCTGAACTGGTCAGGTTGTTGAACTTAAGATGACTGTAGGTCCCTTTCCACTGAAATAGCTCCCTCCTCTCTCCTCTTCTCTTCTCCCCTCTTCCCCTCTATTTCATATTTTAGTTTTAGGATGTTATACTACATTTTTTCTTTTTTTCCTTTTTTTTTCTTTTCCTCTCTAGATGTCCCTCTTTTAGAATTTTTTAGGACAAAAAATTGCTAGATATGGATCAATAGTCTATATCATTCTTTGTTTCCTTGAATTTGGAAAGGAAATGAATTCACTTCTCAGAAAATAATGAACAATCACGTCACTAATAACAAGTGCATTGTTGCCTTCCCCCTTTCCCTTGAATCTCTTCTATTTTCATTCTTCAATATCAAATTCAGGAAATATTCACAGACCAAAACAGTGGGATTCAAGTGATGTCTGCACCTACATGTGTCACCCTACACTGTGTTTATATGAAATGGGGAAAATAAGAAATTCAAAAGATAATTAATGTACTTTATTAATATATTTACAGATCAAAAGTACCAATGCCTGAAAGACCAATTATTTTTATTAGCTCCAAATACAATTTAGTAGGACCAGATGAGGTTTGGACCATAACTGTCTCCAGAGAGTATGCCTCAGGATAAATAAGGTCTTTGAAAAGAAGGATTCTATTACATAGCATTTAACAAGAAGGTTTTCAAAAATATGATAGCTGTTGCCTGCATTCAGATGAACATCTAGCTACTCACTAGATGCTTTTGAGCTTTCAAACTAACATGGAAGAGATACCTATAGGTCTACTATTTTTTGTCTATATGGTTACTGAGAAGAATATCACACAAACATGGCATTAGTTTGTTTAGAGTGTTTAATATTTTCTATTGACAGTTGAAGCATTTCTGTTGCACACTGGGTTTTGCAATGAGCCCTTTCTCAAATGAATGTTTTTTCATCAGTAACTATAGACAATGTAGGTGTCTTACTCAGCATTCCAACACAGAACAAGGAATCTAATTTTCAGTCAAGTGATATTGGGTATCACAGTGAGAAACGTACTTATTTTTATTTGCCTCTAAGTAAGTGCGATGTGTTAGATTGCAGAAACTTTTTCACGTGACCTGTAATAGCAGCTGAAGTGGTGTTAGTGTAACAGAAGCAAATATCTCAAATTTTTTTCTTAAAAAACTATATACTTTTAGAGATAAAGAAAAAAATCAAGGAAATTAGAAGGAAAAAAAATAAGGCAAAGGCAGTCAATGAGTGAACTGAAAAAAGAAAGTGTTCAGATGAAGGCAATTATCTTTAGAAGAAGTCATGCTGGCAAAGCCAAGATTCCCTGAAACTATTCATGCCAAACTGACTTGTCAGTAGAAAGAGACCTATTTACAGGCACAAGAAACCTAAGTATGGTGAGGCAAATGTTAATAGGAAGTGACTTTCCCTGCCATTATTGATCATACTAATGGCTCTGAATATTGCTCTTCTGGCTGATGCACAGAGCGTGAAAAGGGGATGGAAAGTCCTAATGCAGCCAGCAGATGAGACATACCCCATTCCTTGAGGTGCTTTAATATGTACTTTCTGATTCTACGGTAAAATTCATCTTTCACGGGGACTAAAATGAGTAAAAGGATTTCTAATGTTTGCATCCGCTTCTCTGTCATTGTCTCATAGATTAAATCAAATCTACTGCCTACTGAACAAGGTCATTTTTTGCCAGTTTAGTGCCACATTACATTAAATTCAACAAACATATTGCAGCAATTTTATGATGTAGTACTAGCTGTGTCAGAGGTTCACAGCTAAACTTTCACTTTTAACGCTGAGTTCAAAGGATATTGGTCAAATATTGCTTCTGGTCTTAACTTGGCACATGAAAGACACCATCTGGCTGCATTTTTCTCGGGCATTAAAATAATGATTTATACAGTTATAGATATGGCTCTAACAATGACTAAAATTTACTGCTTCCAGGTTCCTTTTTCTTCTAAATCTGTTTTTACTTACAGTAACTAGGCTTTAATGTAAATATCAGGTTTGGGACAAACTATATATAATGTTATACCAGATTTTGAGCTGCTGGAGTATGTCCAAACAAGAGCAACAAAGCTGGTGAAGGATCTTAAAAGGAGTGTCTGGAGGAATTGGAGACAGTTAATCAGGAGGAGCTCTGGGCAAACCTTAGTACTCTCTACCACTACCTGAAAAGAGACTGTCTAGAGATGGAGGTCTTCCCCCAAGGAACAAGTGACAAGACAAGAAGAAATGGCCTTCAGTTGCACCAGGGAAGGTTTAGGTTGGATGTTGAGGAAAATTTCTTCATCAAAAGGGTTTTCAAGCATTGGAACAGGCAGCCCAGAAACTGGTGGGAGCAGTCACCGTCTCTGGAGGTATTTCAAAGAAGGATGGATGTGGCACTTAGGGACACGGTTTAAAGGTGGCGTTGGCAGTGCTGAGTTAACTGTTAGACCTGATGATCTTAAATGCTTCTTCAATCTAAATGACTATGCAATACCATTTGGACATGAGTCCTTAGTCTTCACATGGAGAAAAGAACTGAGGAAAAATTACATTGACAGGTGTCCTATAGTTATGCTGTTTATATTATGCTAAAATTTAATGTTTTCAGTACTATTAATTTCAGCAGAGAAGTTTGAAAAAACTGCATGAAATGCGAAAGTTGGGGTTTTTTTTGGTTTGTTTTTCTGGGGGGGGTTTACTGGGGTTTTTTTCCCAGACAGAAATTAATAATTTCATTGCAAAAATCCACTATTAGGAATGATTCCTATAAGTATCTAGTAGACGATTTGCTAGAAATTTTCTTAAATGATTCCTGCAGAGATGAAAAGAATTCCTTTTAATGAGTTCAAGGGAAAAGGAATAATTAAGAAGAGAGAATGTAATGAGGTATCAAAGATATAAACATTTAGAAAATGTTTTGTGCTGTTCCACCTTTTTAATAGATGGTATGCTTCTGTGTCCATCAGTCTACTTAGTTAGAAAATTTGAAACTCTTGCTAATTACATATAAAATGAATCTGAGACAATATCCAGAGATCATTCTTGGCGACAAGAGCAAAGCAGCATCACACAGGAAGTGATACAACCAAGGGCAAATGGAAACTATGAACTTATGCAGGAATGTCTGCTTATATTTGTTTCTGGATGATGATCCACACCACATATTTTACTGTTAATAAATAATTCTCGGTGGTTTTTACTCTTCCTCTTCTACAAATTTTAACACAGAGAGTTTGAATATTGATTACAACTAGATAACAATAAAAAATAAAATACTGTTTACCTTGATGACTTAGGTTGTAACTTTTATATTTTTCAAATCCTGCACTGCTAGTGTAACTCTGCAGTTTCCTGTAGCTTGTTAAGTGCTGTTCTCTTATGCTAAGATAGACATAACAAAGCCTCTCTAGCTTGCTCTCCAAGGACACCCAGAACAAGAACTGTAAACCATCATCTTGGAGAGAGGGGGGCAAGCTTGGAGAAATTCCATCATTGGCTGGGTTCTGGTTGGTGAATTTATGCTGATCTCAAAGTGTGAAGAACTCGTGACCTGTCATCCATGTTGGGATGCACTGAGGCAGGACCTTCTGGAGCCCAAAGTGTGCATCTGAAGGCCTTTCAAATAAAATCCCTCCTTTATTCCTTTATTCCTGTCTAGTCTCTGTTTCTAGCTAGCCACTTAAGGAATCAACCCGATCTCACTAATCCATTCCTTAGCTGGTTTTTCTTTCACAAATAGCTTTAAAATACTGTGGATTTGAGTGAAGAAGTTGCCTCTTTAGTCTATGTATATCTGTGTGCATAAAAAAACGTACACACCTACATCTACCCCTAGGTACACCATATTTATGCACATCTTTATACAATATGTTATGTACATATACTTATGTATATATATTATTTAGATGTGATTCTGTATCTGTAGAGACATTTTAAGTTTCATTAAATTTCCTGATTGAGTAAAAATGTTAACTGCATCCGTTATTTCAATTCAAATAGAAAATGCAGTACAAACTCATAATTCCCTTTAAGCAGGGCTGTATTCTCAGGAACAGAAATATTAAAATGATGGACTTCACATTTGTTTGCTGACTGCACTATTGTTTATTTTTATTTTTATCTTTTTCAGTCTTCCTGTCTGAGTGTGACACAATGGGTACAGGAAAAAAAATACATATTTTTTATTTTACTAACTTTTGTTTTATTGTAAGACAGGAGGATTTTTTAACTTGTTCCCATGTTTATTTTATTTTGCTAAGAAAATTGTGGTCGTTTATATGTACTTTGTTCATAATCAGATAAAAAGATATTATGACAGTCCCAGCTAAAAGTATGCAAAAGAAAAAAAAGGAGGGGGTGTGTGTTCCACTATTATTTTTGAAATAATTATGAACCTCCAATAAACACACATCTAATTTTTTTTTTTCTCAAACTGTAGTACTATCAGAAAATGCAATCTTAGGATGGAGTGGTCCAAATAAAAAAAGAATTCTATCACAGAATCTGAGTTTGGTCATAGTACTGTGATTTGAAATGGATATCACACTGAACCAACTTCACTGTTTTTAACCCCACATGAAACAAAGCAGCTCTTCTATTAGCTATTTGAGGTTCTATTAGCTCCCTTGACTTCAGTGGGAGCTGACTGTATCCCAGTGAAGTAATTAGCCTCACTCAGCTAAAAGAACAGAAGCCAACTGACTGGGGAGAGATGCTACAGCCGAGGCTCAGCATTGCTCACACAGCAGGAGTGCAGATGAAAGGCACCAGACAACATCACAGAAGCCACTCAGCCACCAGGTCAAGATAAGAAAAGAAAAACTGTTGGCAGTAATTCCACCTTTCCCTGAGGAATAAAAAGAGCAGCCCTAGATAGCTCTCAGGAAGGATGACAAAAATTTGGTGAAGACTGTACAACACCTGCACTTAAACTACAAAGAAAAGGAAAAGCTCAATATGTGTTCAATCCAAGTGATAATATACTGCCTCGGGGTACTGGGCTTGTAAACTGCACAATAATGCTGTTAGGTATGTATATATGTTGGTTTTAATATAGCATGAAAGGAAGGCTAAAAATGAGAAAACCATGCTGTATATTTTAAGGGATAACTATAATCCTGGGAAATATAACTTCAAATGTGTGTAAAAAATAGTGCATAATCTATAGAAGTTTCTACAGAGAAAGAATATGTGCTTTGTTTTCATGCCTAAATGATTTATTTCTATGCATTCTTAAGAAAATGTTGTGATATCACCATAAAGACAATTTACAGTTAAATCAATAGGTATTGATAATTTCTCTTTAGGAAACATCAATCTGAAAACCTATATTGAATAAGCAGTATGGTAAATTTTATTGTGAGTGGATAAAATCTCTTCAATCTAGTGAAGAGTAAAAAAAAGTAAAGAAACTTAAGAATGGTTAGTATAAAAAATTTTTCTGAAACATCATTATTACACAGAATTTTACACAGAAAGTAATAGTGATTCCATAGGAATTGCAACAGGAAATGCCATGTCCTGCCCCTGAGGAGGAACAACATCTTGCTCCAGCAAAAGCTGGAGCTGTCTGGGAAAGAACTCTGCAGAGAGGAACTTGTGCGTGTTGGTGATATGTTGAACACAAGGCAGAAACAGGCCTTCCTGGGAAAGACAGCCAAGTGCCTCCTGGGCTACCACAGGCTCAGTGCTCCCTTCAGACTGAGAAAAGTGATCCTTCCCCTCTGCTCAGCCCCAAGGAGACACATCTGGACTGCGGGGTTCAGTGCTGGGCTCCCCAGTGCAGGAAGGACATGGGAAAACAAGTGTGTGCAGCTAAGGGCTACAAGGATGATAAAGGGCCTCGAGCATCTGACAGGAGGAGCCAGCCTGAAACAGCTGGAGTGCTGAGCATCGAGAAGACTCAGGGAAATCTCAGAAACCTATAAAAATACCTGCCAAGAGGGAACAAAAATACATATGTCCCTACAAGGGATTAAATCCTCTTTGGGGGATACAGGTTGTTTTCTCTAAAAAGGAATATACTCAGCTTGCCACAAAACCACTCTGAAAGTTGAACCTATGGAAATCACAAATGGATTTTAGAAAAAACTAAAATACAGTTCCAAATTTAAAAAAATAGTGTAAATGCATTTTTGTCTTGTTCAGTTTATACTATGATCAAGGGTGAACATGAACATTTCATAGTAGTTGGAAAATGCATGACACAAAACTCATTTGTCACAGAAAATTTGTCACTGTCAGAGAAAGACATCAGTATGGAACAATCCAAAATTGTCTGAACTTCTTCAGAAAAAATCTTTGTTTAAAAACAGCAAATGTGACACTTTTACCAAGGAAAATCAGACAAAATATCACTCTTCATATGGGAAGACAGAACTGGAGCACACAGTGTCTGTGTGTGATACAAAGATGACTAAGCTGTCATCAAGGTAGGACTAAATACCCAAAGAATGGCTTCATGCTGAGAATGATCTAACTTTGAGTCAAACCCATCCTGCCAATCACTGCAATATTACTAATGATTAATTACCTGACTAATTACTAGAGAACACGTAGCTAGTCCAGAGCCAAACATCAAGGAAACCTTTTCCTTCCTCACATTTGGCCTTTCTCAGTCCATGGCTGTCCCTGACAACAGTAGCATATTCTCTGACCCCACCAAGGAGAATGGATAGCTGTGGGCCTCCTCTGGGGGGAGTCCCACGAAGCTGTTTCTCGCCCGGGAAGTCCTTTCTTCTCAATCTCTCATATCAGGAAAAACAACGAAGAAACTTCTGAGTTGTTTCAGGTTTGCTTATTATATCTTATCAAAGGTTCAGGAACACAGCCTCTCTGCTGCTTCCAGGTGGAAAATGGCCGCAGAGTCAGGTTACAAAGAGTTTATATAGTTTTGATCATCAAATAGGAAAGTTCTACGTATTTTATTTTGTCTTTAAGTCCAATATCTATCAATTTTCATAGTATGTCTCTTCTACACTAGATTCTTTCTACCAATCAATACATTGCAGGAACTTAGATCAAAGAAGAGAGGAAGAAGAAGGAGAAGAAGAAGAAAAAAAAGAGGGAGAAGCCAACACCCTGAATTCTGTTTGACTTTCCTGGATTCCAACAGATAGAAAGTCCATCTACTGCTCCCATATATCATCTTCCTGCCTTGTCTACCCTATTCTCCTGAGGTACACAGTACTGGGTTGTACACATTTACCTAGGAGGTGAAGGTGATAATCAGATGCAAAGCTGGGCTGAGGATGAGGGTTGGATAAAAAACAGAGAAGCAATTCTGCTACCATATTGATTCCACCACCATCATCAGTGCTGTCAAAGGCAATGCCATATGGAAATGTCAGTGATGGTGTTGAACACCCTCTGGATTTCTGAGCACAGTGTGTGCTGAATACTGCTGGTGGTTCATTACACCCAGACACTGTGGACAAAGCAACTTACCTTAAAATGAGTTCATACACCTTTGCCAATTCCCAGGCTGTTGTGTCTTATAGTTCAGACTATAAATGTCTTCATCACAGCTGCTATCTTTTATTATATTTCTGTGAAATGCTAAACACAGTGGAGTCCCCAGCCTTTAGGAGTTCCAACAATGAAAAGTAGAAGTTAATACACACTCTTTTATTGCACCTTTTTTTTCCAACAGCCTTTTTCAAAAGTACAGTAAGATTAAAATCTATAAAAAGAAAGATCTGTCCAGTGCTTAAAACATCCTTGTGTGGCCAAAGTTGATGCAACACAGTTTGATACTGAAGGCATTGAAGGTGCTTCTGCATGTTCATTGCGATAGTGCATTTTTTCTGATTGCTGCCACCTCTATCTCCCTGTCCCAATCTCTCCTGTGGTCTCCAGAATGACAGAAGCTCCAGTGGCAACAGCAGCTGGAGAAGCTGAAAGGTGTGTATTATGTTTCATTTATACTCTTAATTTTATTATAGAACAGGGCTCTGGTAGGTTGACTTTGGCTGGATGTCAGGTGCCTACCAAGCTGCCCTATCATGCCCCTCCTCAGCAGGACAGGATGGAAGAAACAAGATGAAAAAATTCGTGGGTCAAAGTCAAGGCAGTTTAATGAAGTGGAAGCAAATTTTGCACGTGCAGAAACAAAGGAAAACAATAGATTTACCTTCTACCTCCCATCAACAGATGGTGTCAGTCTGCTCCTCAGGAAGTAAGGCTTCAGTATACATAGCGGTTTCTCCAGAAGATAACCATAAATAATGAGTGCTCTTACCCTTCCTATTTCTGAGCAGATATCACACAGAAGGGAATGTCCCTTTGGTCAGTTTGAGACAACTGTACTGACTATATACCCTCCCAAAATCTTGTCCACACCAAGCCTACTGGTAAGGGGGGGATGTTGGAGAGACAGCCCTGATGCTGTTGAGCACTGCCCAGCAGTTGCAAAAACACTGGTACCTTATTGGCTCATTTTTAGCTATTAATGCAAAGCACAGCACTGTGTGGGCTGATGTGAGAAATATTATCTCAGCCAGACGAAATAAAAATGCTTATTCAGTGTTCTCCCTTTTAAACTCTATCCAATTTTAACTCAAAAATTTTAAAACATTACCTACCAAGTGTAGGGGAATAACTCCATAAAACCTTTTGATCACTTTTAGGAGAGACTAAAGTTACTACAAAACCCAGTTTTCATATGTGGGTGGAAATCTTTTTGTGCATGTCAAATAGTACAGCATGCTGGAAAGGCTAAACCATTGGTAAATTTGGATTCACAGACCTATGTATCTCTGGAATACTGAGGAGAAGAAAGGAGGAAACATGAAAAAAAGATATAAAAACAACCCCATGCAGAAAAGATAGGAAATTAGTAATTGCGTAGAGATACCACAGGCTGGATATGTAAGAAGCTCATCTTGATACCAATTTCTTGAATTACTTGTGCTACAATCTTCAACCTACTTGTCTTGAAAGCTGAAGAAAATTTATGCATATGTAGTTAATACAACTATAAATTCAACCAAAACTGAAGGTAATATCTTGGGTTATTTATTTTCTAACTAAATCAGAGAAAGTTTTCAGTGTAGCTATTTTTTTTTTTTTTACCAATAAAACCAATTTTTCTTTTGACAGGATGTATAAGGCAATTGAACAAATGGTTTCAATTGTTTGGTTGACTTTATTTTTAATTAAAGGAAGGCTAAATCTCCTGGTTGTTTTCATTGTAGTTTTGTTTGTTTGCTTGCTTGGGGTCAGTTTTCTGTTTTTGTGTTTGGTTTTTTAAGAAAAAATACTAGAAGTTGAGAAAGCACGTGACCTTTATACAAATTCATATGCAGTCTGATTTGAACAAGTAACTGAAGAGGGAGAGAAGAGAAAAAAAAATGTATTTCCCCTTTTTTCTTCCTAGCTTTTCTCCCCTAGGAAGAATTTTGGTCAGAGCACAGTATCTTGAGCTAGCAGTCAGAGATATACTGGCAGTACCTAATAACAGTGATCTGATCTAGTCTGGTCCTAGAAACTCACAAATTGCAAACATCTGAACTACTTCTGGAAGCCAGGAAAGTCAATTGCCAAATTTTGCTTGTTCTTTTCTCTGCAGAGAACAAGGTGTCCAACACAGCCAAGATATCAGCCCATGGCAAAGGCATATCCAGTTTCTTCTGCTAGTCAAAGGAATTATAGTCCAAACATTTTTTTTGACATGCAAGTGAGTTATCAAAAACAATGTCTTACAGTTGTGCACAGCCATAAGGAGCTTAAAGAAATACCCCAATACTACTGAAGTTAGATGTTAAAGATACCTGACAGGCAACAATTATTCCTAAACTTTTTAGGATTTATCAGTCTTACCTTCAGGTAATCCCAAAGTTTACTGCAATTTATTTAAAGTAGTCAAAATTAGACGCATGCATTTGTATATTGACTTTCTTACTATTTCACATTTTTCTATTCCTGTTTCATATTCCTCTTCATTCTGACATGGTATTTGTTTCCTCAAGGCCATTTTTCTGACACCAGGTATTCAGTTCACAGAATGACAGTGCTCAAGGCATTTGTGATGTGAGCCACATGCTATAAAATCAAGATGATGCTGTGGATTTTTCCAGGATTCAGTATTCTGTGCAGCAGCTGATCTCTATCTTAATAACCTTCCAGGATTTCTGCTAAGCTTCAAATCCCTTCTCAATAAGGGTGCTTATACAAAACCTCAGCAGTCACTTTAGTGTTTCAGCATACAGTGTACAAAACCTTATGTGCAAATCCATGTACAGTTTTTACTGCCATTTGTTGACTTTCTTTCCCTGGCACCATTATCTCTAAAAGAAAGTGTCTGAATTGTTTGCTGTTTCCATCTCCCAGACCAAAACAGTCTGTTTCTTCAAACACAAAGCTAGCAGAATACCACAGGAGTCACTTAGGAGGAGCAGAACGGCCTGATTTGGATCTCTGCCTGCCTCGAGACACTTAATATAATTTCCCCATTTGCATTTTTTATGGAACAGCATTGTAAAGAACAGCCCTTCAAAGGGAAGGTTATCGTGCTGAAGTTAAAAAACTCAAAATGCATGTTGAAGTTGCTTTTTTTAACACAGATATAAGGATTTGCACTGAATACATGTTATAAGTAGTGTGTGTACCTATCATACATTTAAAAGAGAAAATGAGATGTTATTCTGGTTTATAGATTATTTATATACATATATAAAACTATTTTATTTACATAATTTTAACATTTAATTTTTTTTCTTTGTCTTTATGCAGCAGTTTTTACAGTTATACTTTTTAACTTAGATCAGTCTTTTACAGTTTAGCTCTCCAGTAATCTTCATCAACAAAAAAAGCAGCTTTAAAGAAGATCCTCTGCTGTTTTGGAAAATATCATGCTGAGATAGCACTGTGTATTGACCTGTGGTTAAAGTTAGAATTGAAAACTGTATTTTAGGTTTAGTGATTTATGATGATTATCAGGTTTACTGATTCATCTCCCTCCACTCCATAAACCTGACAGCTGTATTTGGAGGTTGATGTGAGTTCCCATCCATGCTTTGTGGACAGCCAAACTTGGACAACTTCCAAATTTTTCATTCTATGGGACTCATTATTAGGTAGGGGATCCTCAGGAAAGCCAAACTTCAAGGTAAGTAGTCTCTCCTTTCCTAAGTGATTTCAGTATCTTTAAATCATCTTCTTGCTCAGTGGCATTGTGAAACCATTGTGAAAGCTTATTATTCATGCTGTGAAAGCCTTTTCACTCTGTGTGCTCTCAACCTGAATTTTTCTTATACCTTTTTATTTTACATTGTGCACCTGTCTGGTGCATAAAATTTTCATCCATCCTGACACTACCGATATCCTTTAAACATTTTATGTTTCCGTTAAGGCATAATATCTTATATTTTGTCCTCTAGGCAGTATCAATACAGATTATGTTGAATTTCTAATCTGAAATTATCCTTAATTCTTGAAGAAACACGAAAGAGGAAAATATTTTGTACTCACATCTAAGTGTTAAAGGGGATGGTCTACCATCTGGGAAAAATTTAGGAAAGGGAGACCTCCTTGCTTTCTGGGTTATCTGCAAAAGCAGCAGGGCTGGGAGCAACTAGGCTTCCCCATGTTAGTTGGTGTATTATCTGTCTGTCTGAATCCCTGGGAGACCTTCACAAACAGTATTTTAAGCAGCCAATTTGATACTATAAGTCTGGCAAGGTACCAGGTGCACAAACAACATGTCTGCATGGTAAGTCTGGTACCGTAACAATCCCAGATGCACAAATAGTGTGATTTATTGATTGTGGTGACAGAACAAGGTTCAGAAATTGCTATTGATTAGTGCATTGGTAGAAGAAAGCATAGGCAACAGTATTGCTATGGAATAAAGATGGATTACTTAATCCACTGGGATATTTTCACTGGTATTAATTATTTAATTTTAATATCATTCCCCAACCCACTTTCCCCAAAATATTCTACAAATGCAACAAAGAGAACAATCTGCTAAACAGCAGATGTGACAACAGGCAACAAATAGAGGAAACAAGAGCAATATCATATACTAATTTTTTTTTTGTGTGTCCTAAATACCATGAAATATTATATTAACCTAGATATACTGTGGTGCAGGTCACCAAGAGATCAGTATTTTTCAAGATATACTGTGGTGCAGGTCACCAGGAGATCAGTATTTTTCAGAGTGCCTTAAATTGTTTAGAATCTCATATATAGCTTACATAGCATGCAATAATTTCATTAGTCGCATTAATAATCACCTCTTCTGTATATTGTTACCTAATTTGCAAAGCTTTTATGGATCTAAACCAAAAAACAGCAACCTTTTACTACAGAATATAAAAAAAGGTAAAACATTAAAATATAAACAGGCAGCGTTTGTGTACCTGTAAGGTAAATCCTGTATGTCAGATAACTATGAAATATCTTACTATTGGTGGTGACTATGTAGTCCATACAGTAAATAGAGTCTGGAAAATGGCTCATGTATTCTAAAAATAGCCATATAGGGCTCAATTAATTTGGCAAATGTGAATCTGTAGTGACACTTGAGACAGAAGCTGGGTATGTGGCCACATGATCAAGTTTGAGGAAACCTAGAAAAAGAAATATATTTATATGGTGAATGTGAATGGGACTTAGCAGACACTGTCAGTCTTAGCTGTTTGTCATGGTCATGTTAGAGCAGAGGATCCTAAGGCTCTTTAACATACTACTTTGGAAACTTAAACTCAGATACCTACCAGAATCTCAGGACATTTACTTTTGAGTATTCAGATGTAGAAAGTAAGCACCTAATATGAAAGCTAGGTGTTTTAATGTCACCTGAATTTTTTGATCCCCTGTGGATCAAAATCTTCAATTCTAATCTTAGACATTCAGAGCTCAGAAAAACTGAACCTACCAAACTGATTGAGGAAAGATATGGTAACAAAAGCTATTTTATAGATTGCATGAAGTAATAAAAGAGTAATTGAACAAGGTGAAAAATAGCATCACTTCTTTAGAATATAATATGCACGGAGTGAAAATAGAAATTGTGTTGTTTTTTTAATGATTCCTTGCCTGAGCAGAGGAAAAGAGTTATCTTCCTTGAAAAAAACAAAGGATTTTATTGGACTGATGACTAACTGCCATTGTCAATATTTGCTTAAAAATTAAGAAATAAATTAGTCATGCAGTTGTTGTAATGACATTTGCCTCTGATATGACTTATGGTATATAAATGAGAAACATTAAATACATTAGAAATCAATATAAATTGAAAATTTGATCAATTGGTCAATGTATTTTATAATGTTTTACTTTTCTCCTCTGCATATCGCTTAGTATCAACGTACGATCCTATGTATATTTAAGTCAAAATTGGAACACAAACACTGTTTTGAATAACACATTAAAATATAGTTTATTTTTGTAAGGCATTACCTCAAATGCTTGTTAATATTATGAAGTACATTAAAAAATTCTAAATAGTGTAGTGTACAATTTATACTAAATAATATAGTCTTTAAATAACAAGAAAAATTGGTACTCACTGTGTAGGTGTAATAATATTTTTTTTACTTCTGTGAGAAGATTATAAACAAAATAGATGAGGGAAGAAAAAGGACAACCAGACACAACTGGAAAACAGAAAACGTTATTTTTCTGAGTTTTTTGTCTTCTAACCTTAATTAAAAAGAAAAAACCAACAATATATCAGGGGGAAAAAAGCAAAAAAAAAAAAAAGTTAGTAACACTAAATAGAAAGTGACAAGTAGGGAGGGAAGAAGTCATGAAAAAGAGGGAACTAAAGGATAAATTTGAAAGTATTAACAAATATAAAAATTTAAAAGTATTAACAAATATAGTGGAAGAACACATTAATGTGGTAATGAAACAAGAACAGCATTTTCTGCAGTTTCAGAAATGAATCATAGAATACCTGCACTGGTTTCATTCACCGGTCTGGCTTACATTCATTGCTAAAACTGCCAAGTTTTAAATTAGTATTTATCTTCAGGCTGAGATACATAAGTTTATGTTTACAACACAGATGTCTGCACCTGCATATCACCATGTTATTCAGTTGTGAAATCACAGATGTCTTGTACCATTTCACATGCCCAGGGTTGTCTGAAACTTCAAAATTTGACAGATAAGTTGCAGAATTTATAGGTTAAGTTCCTGATTACTCATATTTGTTTTGTGTGGTTTTCAGCGTGAATTTCATTAGATATGTCATAGAATTGTAGAATCTTAGGCTAATGGACTCATAGAATTTTAGAATGGTTTAGGTTGGAAGGGATCTTTAAAGATATCTAGTTCCAACCGCAGTGCCTATGACCAGGGACATCGTTCAGTAGATGAGATTGCTCAAAGTCCCATCCCTGTCCTTGAACACTCCCAGTGAAGAGCCAACCGCAACTTTTCTGGGTGACCTGTTGGAGTATCTCACCACATGCATTGTGAAACATCTCCTCCTTATGTCTCTAATCTAAATCTACTCTCTTTAGGTTTCAAATCATTTCCCCTTTTCCGAGCATTCCAGGCCTTTGTACAAAGTCTCTCCCCATATTTTTTATAAGCCGCCTTTATACATTAGAAGGCCACAGTAAAACCTCTCTGGGGCCTTCTCCAGATTGAACATTCCAACTCTCTCAGCCCTTTATCACAGGAGAGCTGATCCAACCCTATGACCATTTTCCTAGTCCCTCTCTGGACCCACTTTGACAGATTCATGTCTTCCTTTTGCTGTGGAGCTCCAGAGCTGGATGAAGCACTACAGCTGTGGTCTCACAAGAGTGGAGTGACAGCTGGAGATTGCCCATATGCTTGTGCAGGACTTTTTACTTGGTCTTACTGAACTTCATGGGATTCTCATGGTCCCAGTCCTCAAGGCTGTCAAGACCCTTCCATATGATGTGTATATGGCGTGTTCAATCCCACTGTCTGCATCATTCCACTAAGTGGGCTGAATGCATTGGAAGCATTCAATCATTTTGGCTATGCCTCTATTACCAGGTTTAACGATAATCTTTTATAAATAGTGAAGAGTTTAATTAGATATAGACTGTTGTGTTTTGTTTGTGTTTTTTTAAGTTGCTAAGGATGATATGTTGTTCAGTGATGTGAAGAAATAGTGAAGCATCATTAATCATTATTTAATCAAAACTCACTATATTCTGTCCAGATATTTTCATTCTTCTGAACCCAGCAAAATTTTAATATTAGTCTGAATTAATTGTTTGCCATTTATCAGTCATGTAGTCCTGGGTTTCCTGAAGTCTATTTGAATTAATATTTTTCTTGAATATGTGAAATATTTTCTATAATGCTTTATATTCATTTATCCATTAATTCTAATAAATAACTGAATAGGTCCAGTAATAACAGGTCTTTTTGATTGCTTTTGTGTTTTAATGTCAGCCTCTATTAATTTGCTGATTAGCTATTGTGAGCTTAATTTTTTGAGTAACATGATAAAGCTCTGAGGTATATATCTAGTCATTCACATAAATTTAATAGTAAAAGACTTATATTTTTAAATTTGTATTCTTAA